>JAAGNO010009160.1:0-13845 GCA_033439905.1 Ceryle rudis | reverse complement strand
TGGTGGAATTTGCATTACTAAGGGTCACAAATCAGTCAAGGAGTACAGTCAGGACCCTGAATTTCAGAAAGGCAAACTTCCATCTCTTCAAGGAGTTAATTAACAGGACACCCTGGGAAATGGTCTCCAAGGACAAGGGAGCAGAACAAAGCTGGCAGATCTTTAAAAACACTTTTCACAGAATATGAGAGCTCTTGAACCCTAAGTGTAAGAAATGAAGCAAGAAAGGGAAGAGACCAGCATGGCTGAGTCATGACCTGCTGGTCAAGCTAAAAAGTAAGAGCGAGCTACACGGGCAGTGTAAACAGGGACGGGTATCCTGGGAAGAGTACAGAGATGCTGCCTGATTCTGTAGGCATGAGGTCAGGAAGGCCAAGGCACGGTTGGAGATGAACTTGGCAATGGACACAAAAAATAACAAGAAGGGCTTCTACAGGTACATCAGTGAAAAAAAGGAAGGTGAAAGAAAACACACCCCCCCTTAAAGAACAAGAACAGGGAGCGAGTAGCAACAGATGAAGAGAAAGCTGAAGTTCTCAATGATGTTTTTTGCCTCAGTCTTCACTAGCAACCTCTCTCCAAACACCTCCCAAGTGAAAAAAAACACAAGGCAGGAATCAAGGTGGTGAAGTCACTCCCACTGTATGTGAGAATCAGGTTCGGGACCTCCTGAAGAGCCTGAACATACATAAGTCTATGGGACCCGATGAGATGCATCCCAGAGTTCTGAGTGAACTGGCAGATGTAGTCGCCAAGCCATTCTCAATAATATTTGAGAAGTCATGGTGGTCAGGTGAAGTCCCTAGTGACTGGAAGAAGGGACGTGTTACACCTATCTTTAAAAAGGGTAGAAAGGAGGACCCTGGGAACTACCGACCTGTCAGCCTCACCTCTGTGCCTGGCAAGATCATGGAGCAGATTCTCCTAGAAGGCCTGGTAAGGCACATGGAGGACAGAGAGGTGATCCAGGACAGACAGCATGGCTTCACTAAGGGGAAATCCTGCCTTTCCACAACAGAGTGACTGACTGCACCAGTGGACAAGGGACGACCAGTGCATGTGATCTATCTGGACTTCTGCAAGGCCTTTGACACGGTCCCCCACAACATCCTACTCACCAAGTTGGAGATACGGATTTGATGGGTGGACTGTTCAGTGGATAAGGAATTGTCTGGATGGACGCATCCAGAGGGTAGTGGTCAATGGCTCAAAGTCCATATGGAGAGCAGTGACAAGCAGTGTCCCTCAGGGGTCCATACTGGGGCCTGTGTTGCTTACCATTTTTATCAATGATATGGACAGCGGGATGGAGTGCACCATCAGCAAGTTTGCAGATGACACCAAGCTGAGTGGTGCTGTCGATACACCAGAGGGAGAGGATGTCATCCAGAAGGACCTAGACAAGCTGGAGAGGTGGGCCTAGGTGAACC
This sequence comes from Ceryle rudis, assembly GCA_033439905.1. Classification (NCBI taxonomy): domain Eukaryota; kingdom Metazoa; phylum Chordata; class Aves; order Coraciiformes; family Cerylidae; genus Ceryle; species Ceryle rudis. Next base: position 12,415 of record JAAGNO010009160.1, on the reverse strand, counting down.
TCACGAGGTTCAACAAGAGCAAGTGCAGGGTCCTGCACCTGGGCCAGAACAATCCCCACTATCAATACAGGCTGGGTGAGGAAGTGATACTGAGCAGCCCTGTAGGAAAGGACTTGGGGGTGCTGGTAGACAAGAAGCTGGACATGAGCAGACAGTGTGTACTTGCAGCCCAGAAGGCAAATCACATCCTGGGCTGTATCAAAACAAGTCTGGCTAGCAAATCAATTCTGCCACTCTGCTCTGGTGAGACCTCACCGGGAATACTGTGTCCAGCTCTGGAGCCTCAGCACAGGAAGGACATGGACCCGATGGAGCAGGTCCAGAGGAGGGCCACAAGCATGATCAGGGAGCTGGAACACCTCTGCTATGAGGACAGGCTGAGGGAGCTGGGACTGTTCAGCCCTGAGAAAAGAAGGCTCTGGGGAGACCTAATAGCCACCTTCAAGTACCTGAAGGGAGCTTATAAAAAGACTGGAGAGGGCCTGTTTACAAAGGCCTGTAGTGAAAGGACGAGGGGCAGTGGTTTTAAATTAGAAAAAGGTATATTTAGATTGGCTGTAAAGAAGGAGTTCTTTACCATGAGGGTGATGGAACACTGGAACAGGTTGCCCAGGAAGGTAGTTGTGTCCCCATGCCTGGACACATTCAAGGTTAGGCTTGAGGAGGCTCTGAGAAACCTGGTGGCTTTCCACAACAGAGTAACTGACTGCACCAGTGGACAAGGAACGACCAGTGCATGTGACTTCTGCAAGGCCTTTGACACGGTCCCACACAACATCCTACTCACCAAGTTGGAGATATGGATTTGATGGGTGGACTGTTCAGTGGATAAGGAATTGTCTGGATGGACGCATCCAGAGGCTTGACGAAGCTCTGAGCAACCTGCTGCAGTTGAAGATGTCCCTGCTCGCAGCAGGGGCGTTGGCCTAGCTGACCTCTAGAGGTCCCTTCCAACACAGACATTTATATGATTCTATTATTCTATGATTCTATTACAGGAAAATTTAAAATATTTAGCCCACCAACAGTGCACATTGCCCAGCAGTATTGAACTGTTGTGGTTTGTCCTTGGTAGGAAGCCAAGTCCCACTTGGCAGTGGAATGAGGAAGAGAATTAGAAAGGTGAAAGTGAGAAAACTCATGGGTTGAGGTAAAGACAATTTCTAGGTAAAGCAAAAGCTATGCATCAAGCAAAGCAGAACAAGGAATTTGTTCTCTACTTCCCATTGACAGGCTGTTCAACAATCTCCAGAAAAGCATGGCTCTGTTGTGTGTAATGGTCACTTGGGAAGATGAATACCTGTATTGGTTTTTGCTGGGATAGAGTTAATTTTCTTCACAGTAGCTAGTATGTGGCTATGTTTTGGATTTGTGCTGAAAACTGTTATTAATACAGACATATTTTCATTACAGCTGAGAAGTGCTTACAGAGAGTCAAGGCATTTTCTGCTTCTCATTCTGCTCCAGCAGTGAATTGCTGGGGGTGCACAAGGAGTTTGGAGGCAATACATCTGGGAGAGCTGATCCCTACTCTCTAAAGGGATATCCCATACCATATGATGTCCTTCACAGCATAAAAAGGTGGGAAAAGAAAAAGCAATGGGGGATCCCCAGGTTTTCTCACTCTTACTCTGTCTTTATCTCAACCCATGAGTTTTCTCACTTCTATGATTTTCTTCTCCATCCAAGCAAAGGGAAATGAGCGAGTGGCTGTGTGGTGCTCAGTTACTGTCTGGGGTTAAACCACAATGCCATAACTCTAAGCATCTCATCTTCCCCTTTCCTCCTTCTCCCCCCAGCTTTTATTGCTGAGTATCACGTGGTATGGAATATCCCATTGATTAGTTGGGGTCAACTGTCCTGGCTGTGTCTCCTCCCAACATCTTGTGCACTTGCATCTTACTCACTGGTGGAGCAGCATGAGAAGCAGATAAGGCCTATAAGATTCTATGCAAGGACTGCTCAGCAGTAGCTAAACATCCCCTTGTTATCAAACTCTATATCACAAATCCAAAGCAGCCCCTTACTAGCTACTGTGAAGAAAATTAAATCCTATCCCAACTAAAATCAGTGCAGTAAATAAATGATTTTTCACTTCTGGTAGCTAAACTGGATAGTTTAATAAAAAATATTTTGCAAAAGATTTTTTTTCTCTCTTCTCTTGATGTCTTTCCTAAAACAATAAGAGAGGGAAAAAATCCAGACAGAAAACCAGTAGAAATAGAAGTTGCTTTTCTGCAACACTTAGAGAACTGAGGTCAGAAAAGTAGTAGGTAAATTGATCTTTCTCTTAGGCATTAACTCAGTGTCTTCAGTAACTAATGATGCAGTTGATCTGTTTCAATGCTCTCTTTTTTAAGACTTTCTTAGCACTCAGATGCTTTAGATTGCCTTTTTTTTTTTTCCACTAGAGCCTTTCTGCATTGTGTAAATATTTTCATATATTTATCAGAATTGTTGTCATCAGTCTCCACTACTGAAGGAATGTTCAATGGTTTATCTTTGTAATATAATTTAATCAGGAAAGTGTAGGTAATTTTAAGGTTTCTTATCTGACCCTACCGTGAATACATTTTTCATATATTGCGTGTGAATTACAGTTTTGGTTGCATGTATCCTTTACCAGTTTATTGCACTGTAACTTAGGTAATTTATGTGGACAAAAGATATACATCTTATACTCTAAACAAAGAATTAATGATTAATATCACTGAAATCTCAAGAGTTTGATTATCTTTAATCCAGATGTATTTATTAGAGAAAATTAAATAAAGCAAATAAATAAAATTGGAAAAAGAAACCAAACCCCAAAACAGTCAAAATCAAACAAAAATGTCTCTCATTGACAATTTGGTTAAAATTGCTGTGCTGACATTTCTTGTATCTGCTCCTTCTTTCTTCTGTTATGCTCACCCACTGCCTTGGTATGTCCTAAGGCTTATGTCCTCAGTCAGTGTGAGGGTGTGTTACACTGGGTTGTCAGCTTTATCATTCCTTTCCAAGGAGAGTATGATGTTATGGGGGAGTGCTTCTTGACCATGGGTCCATTTGGGGCTATTTCTATACGTTTTCTAACATTCCCTGTACTTTCATTATTCTTCATGGCTCCACAATTCCTCACTGTATTGTTACAGCTAAAAAAATATAAATAAATAAATAAACAAATAAATAAAGAGATTTATCAGCTTCCAATGTTACATTTCTTTACTGACAAACAATTGGCCATTACTGTCTTGTTTATTGTCCTAGGATTTCTGGTTTCATGGCCACACTTTCAAAGTCTTTGTTGTCATCCTAAGTCAGCACTTGTGTAAGTTGCTTTTTAATTTCAGGGCTATGTAGAGTTTATTTTACACAGAATAACTGCTTATATTACTATATGTTAGTTGAAGACCTACAAATAAAAATAAAATTAAAAAAAAATGCAGTAATAGGACAGCATCACACAAACACAGCTATACTATAAAGTTCAGTACTATTCACCTGGTCATTAGGCAATTGCTGTTGCTGGCAAACAAGTTAAAATAAAGTTCCAGCCAAGACCAAAGTAAGCACGGACAGAAAATACACGTGGCTTAGTTCTGATGCCTCACAGAGACAGCACAAAGACTGTGACCCGTTACTGGTACTGACAGTATCATATTTAGTGGACTAAGCTAGCTCCCTGTGGCCAGGCTCCTTATTATAACCCTTTTTCATGTATCATTTGGTAGTGACAAAAAGTAGAAAACGCTTTCAAAACGTTCACTACGATATGATTGTTTCCAGTCATCTGGTTGTTTTTGAGTATCTTGACTGCTGATTGGTTTTTAGATATCTTTATGGCTTCCTAGTTCTGTGAGATCTTTCTAGTTCATGTTTCACTTAAATCTAGTGCTGAGATAATGCATTTTGTGGAATTTTGAAGCTCTCCGCCCATCTGTTCTAATACAGTTGTAGTGTTTTTACCAAACTTCCTTCTGGTTTTTCAAATTTCCACAAAGATCTTTCATTAACCGGTACATTGCTTTTATTGTTTCTGATATAAAAGTTAGTTTTGGCTTGTTAATAATGATTACCTTATTATTTCTCCCTTTTTAATGATTTCTCTAATTTGTTTCTTTTATTTCTTTGTTTCTCCTTATGATTTTATTTCCTATGTTATTACTGGATTTAGAATTTAGAGATTATTCTTTCAGTGTTTTTTGTTTGTGGGTTTTATTTTGTGTTTGGTTTTTGCTTGTTTGTGTGGTGTTTGTTTGTTTGTTTGTTTTGTCTCAGCATCTCATTTCTTGGCTTCACCAGTTCTTAATTCTTCTCAGTATCCAACTGTGAAAGATACAGATTGACTCACACTACCAGTTAACAATCACCATCTTCTCTTCAAGTCCGTGCTGTCTCACCTCTTTCCACTTCCAACAGGGACTGAAATCTGTTCCTCAGTTTAAACTGCAATTTCTCACCATACTGTATTTTTCATCCATTTTCAGATTGTTTACTTTGCTTTCTGTATTAAGTTCACTCTTTTTCAGCTTTAGTTACAGTATAGCAGTGCCAAGCCTTTGTCACTGCTGATATTAGCTGCTGAGCATGCCTTTGTAATTTGAATAGATGACATGATTTAAAAATCGATACAGATATAATTAGTATGTGTTATTTATTGTTGTCATAGTTTTTTATTTTATTTTGCCATCTGGCAGGCTCTGTGCTTTTTCTTTATAAGAAACAGGATAGTCAAAAATTAGGTCAAAACAGCAAGAACTATTCTGTGGATCTTTGATCATTGTTTTAGATATTGAGTTGTCTCAGAGGTTAAATATTGATGGTCATACTGGGGATGAAAGTGATGGAACTGGTGTTTGACCTTCTATTATGCCCCTGATGGAACATTCTGCCGTAGAACTGACACCTTCAGGAATCTGTTCCACATGAATTACAAATATGAACAGACAAATTTCCACAAAGGGCTACCTCTGGCAGCACTTGACAGCATATGCCCAGAAAAGAGTAAAATAACAGAGAACTCAGAGAAATGTTGTCAAATAATATTTTTCTACATCCCAACAGTTAGAACCTTTTAAATCAGAAATGATCTTTGTGTCTATCCTACCAAACATTAAAGAAATGTTATCAAGATAATTCTAATGTAATTTTGGTTACCATAGAGTATTGGAATATTCTGCTGAGCTTGCAGATGTACTGCTGTCTCCGTCTGTCTGTGTGCTTTTCAGATGATTTGTCATTCCTACCCTTATACCCACTTAAGGTTCTTCTCACTGTTCCAGATATCTGGACATTTTATTTAAAATTTCGATAATGGGTAAGTGACTCAGATATACATCAAAAAAACCCACACATAATGGTGCTTTTATTTATATTTACAAAGGACCATAGGAGTAACGAATGAAAAGGGGCACTTTAATAAGTAATCATGCTCCAGGAACCAGATTAGCTATGTTTATGGTGACACAATCCATCTGATTTTATAATCAATAATAGACAAATATAAATGCCTCTCTAAAAATATGAAAGACATGATAAATACAATAGTAGCAGTAGTGTTACAGGAAAAAAAAAAAAAAAAACAAACAAAATGTTATTTTGAGACAAATACAGATTTCACAGGTAAAACCAGATTTTGCCATTATCCTGAATGTCAATGTCCATAGTGTTTTGCCAAGTAAGGTATCTCTTGACATTACCTCTTATTCGTAACCAAGTCCTTTGAGTGACTTCCAAGTCCACTAGGTTGTACAACTGACCAGAAGTCAACACAGTTACTTGCAGAAGAAAATACTTTTTCAAATTGGAGCTGACAGTTTTGTCATGAAACTTTTCACATAGTCTAAACCAGCAACTGACTGAAGTGTCACATTACTGGTTTCAAATAAATGTAAGGAGGTGAAAACTAAGTAACTGCATGTTAACTAGTATTCGGAGAAACTGTGGAATACTAAAAACATTTACAGCAACCCATAATCATATCAAAAGTGAGTTTTTTTAAACCCAGTAAGCAAAGTGTCATGAATACAACTATAAGGTAATTTGCTAATCATAATCTGCAATATATTTATATGCCTCTGAACACAAGAGATTTTAAATTAAAACCGCAAATGAGAAGATATTTACAGTGACATCAGTAACTAACAGTCGAGAGGTCTGTCTGTATTAAACCTTGATACTCCAAGATCACAATAGCAGACAAAGACATTGGCTGTTTCTAAAATTCATTTTATTTTCCCATCAGCTACCTGCTCAAGAACTCTAATATCCAAGTCTCTAGCACCATGACATATTTTACCTATTTACTACCCTGATCACACACTGCCTATTCTAATCCTTCCCCCATAAACTGTGTAATCTGTTAAAACTGACTGCAGGAATTAAAACCCCCAGGTTGCAGTCAAATTTATGATCACAATAACAGCTATAAGGATGTCTGACTTCATAGAGGAAGCTGTTAAACTTCCATGCAATTCAACAAAAATTCAGTGGCAAAGATGTATTCTAAAGCAAGGAATTTAATCTACCAGAAAAAGTCCAGTATTAACAATTATTTGTTACTGACATCACCAATGCTGTCTTAGACACCAGTCAGACAACTGTCATTTCAGATTAGAAGCTGTAAGATAGTGCCAGGACTGCTGGTCATGCATCTGAAACCCCTGTGAAGTTGTCATAAAAGGATACAGAAATCTGATCCATATCTCTGTTCTGTCTTAGGTGACGATGAGTTAACTCCACTGAGCTGCTGACATGCAAAAAAAAAAAGTATTTAGAACTCACAACAAGGGTGACATATGTGTAGATGTGCATATCTGAATGATGCATCTCATTTAAAACAGATCTTTAAAATAATTTGGATTAATTAAGTTCAAGAAGTCCCTTATTTTTCCATTAATTATAAAGTCAGGCCAACCAGATCCAGTGCAGGTGCCTACACAACAGTTAATATTAGGTGTTATGAATGCAACTTCAGGTGTCTAAAATTATGGAAATCGTGCAAAATGTGCAGTTCTGAAATCATAGGGAAGCAGAAAAGTCTGTCATGCTTTTCAGTGTGTTATCCTCCTAGTTTTCACTGAGGAAGACAGATCATTAGTAACATCTGCCCTGAATTAATGACGCTGCTCACACAAGCAAGTACATGACAAAGATTTACAAGAAGCTCTTTCAAGAACCTTTCATCTAATTACAAAGTTTATGGACATGTAATGTATACTTATAGTGAAGTTGACAGTGTTGTTTACATAAACTTTCCAAAGCAATTGTGTAGATGATTTTTTTTTCCTAGCCTGACAGGACTCAAACACGAATGTATCATTTCTGGGGAAAGTATTTTGGGATAAAGTATTTTATGAGGACCTGGGTAAAAGTTGACCTCTTTACCCTTTAATCCCTCTAGTAGCAAATAATTCAGAATACAGAGGGCCAGAGCAAGACCATGAGTCTGTACAGCAGACTGATCTGAAGGGAGTATCCTGGCTTTTGATTCCTGTTTTCAGGACTACTTATGCTTTTTACATTAAGGAGAAACTGTCTTAAAAAAGCCAAAAATCTCCCTCCCCTATGCCACTACCACAGAAAAAAAATACAAACATACAACGAAACAAAGCCCAGTACAGAATGAAACTCTGTTTTCAGTATGGGCTTTGACACACTCATCAGACATATGCACATTATAATTCTTAATTAAAATATGCTTAAGAGATTCTGCAGTCCAGTTCTCAACCTTGGTCAAGGTTTCTAAATTCTGGGCTATTAAATGAAAGATAGGAAGTAAAAACTTCTAATCAGTTATTTCGAAGAAAAAATGTGTGAAAGTGTAAAGGAATATTCTGCACTCTTGATCTTACAGAAGTGAAGATACAGTCTTGCAAATCTGATTCAGGTGCTAGATTTGTGGAAAGAGACAAGGATTCAAACATTTCCTGGAGCCTGCATCTTCTAATAACTAACTTTAGAGAACTTTTTGACCATCTCAGACGATAAAATCTCTTCCAGCACTAAGAATAGCAAACAATAGGTTTGTATTCTACTTTGAGGAATATACATTAAAACATCAATAAAATCTTCGTACAGTTCCATATGGTGTTGATATCACATGTAGAAACAACTGGACCTGAGTTACTGCATTTGAAAGATAAGTGACTACAGCTTGTAGCATAAATCACAAGCAGCACATTTGAAATATATCTGGAAGAGTTTTCAGCCCATCTGCAAAAAGCTCTGAAGCAATATCCTGAGCACTTTTAAGATCTAGCAGTAAATTACACACTATATAGGGGCATATATGAATGTCCTGCGTAGGCACCTATATATGCATGCGATTTTGTGTGTGATACAGAAGGGAACATCCTTCTTAGCTTGGAGCTAGCTAGACTAGACCTTTGAGTTCAAAACAATAACATGATATTCTTGATTTTTATTAGTGTTTTATAGGGAGGGGTGGACGGAAGTGGGTTTTTTGTATTTTTTTGGTTCTTTTTTTTTCTTCCAGGTGATTTTAATGGTTATATTTAGGTGGCATTTATTACATTAGTCTAACCTTCTGAGTTAGAAAACCAGATTACCACCATGCCTTGATATTCAGGCTATGTTCACTCAGAAGTAAGTACGTGCAAATATGTGTTTCTAATGATACAGTAATTATTACCTAGAAATCTCTGAGTAACCAAAAAAAGTAAAAATGTTAAGGCAAGTTTTGGAATATGCAAAAGCCTGAATACATATATAACACACAATACACATAAATATGGTCTTTTATGTAGTTTCCTAATTATTTACACTCTGACCTGGGAAACCCTTCAAATAATATGGGTTTGTTCTAATCAGTGAAGATCAAATAGATATGACAAGTTACAACAAATCCACCTATTAACACAGAAATTGAATAAAAATAGCCTCAATATAAATTAAAAATGTAGTAGAATGTCCATAGTCTCAAAGACAGATAAGCTTTTTCTGGAGAATACGACGTAATTTTCAGGAGATATGATTAGCATATGCTTGAATAATTCTGATGTGTAAAACACTTTTTTTTTTTTTTTTTCTTGTAGGAAACTAATGAAAAAGTAAGAATACAAAAAATTGAACTTATCTTTACTACAAAAATATGGATCTTAGCAATGAGGCAGTTTCACCTTATGATTAGAGTATTATGGTAAAAATAATAACTGAAAGAGGGGAACTGGTCCTATGAAAAAAATTGCCTACTAGAAAATACAATCTCTGAACACTACAGATATTTAAACTTTTTGATACAGAATTTTGTTTAGTAAGAATTTGCATGATCATAGTATATGCAAAGATCATGATTAGGTTATGCCTTTGTCATGGGTAACAAAAAACATTCCAGAAATGATAGCTTTAAATATTATAAATTGGCTTTTTCTTTAACCAAGAGAGGATTTTTTTTTCAGGAGTATGTTTTCAGACACATTAAAATTTGGAAGTGGAACTGCATTTAATATGAAAAGATCAGAAATTTTCAAACTCTCCTCAATGCAGGCAACAGAGTGTGATGTAGATCAAAAGCAGCTTCTCAAAAAGTCTTACAAATTTCACAGGATCGAACAAAGTATTTTTGTCTTCCCATATAGGTAGTGTACAAAACACTGCATGACACTGCATCCCATTAAAAAAAAAAGAAAGCAGAAGTGACTCATATTGTACAATATTCTTTAGTTACATTCTTAAGAGTGTAAAAATAAAATGTCATATTGGTGAACCAATATATAAATGTCTACAGTATGGATCTTAATTGTACAACTTCAGTGAGTATGAGATTATTTTCACTCACTATTTCCAAAACTGACATTGAAATTAATGTAGCAGGCAAAAGCTAATTAAACAGTCACAGAATCTTGAAACCAAGCGTCTGCATATATCTTTACAGCAAAACAACATCAGCAAAGAGCAAATATATTTACTGCCTACCGATGTTTTAACTAAGACACTCTGTCACAAGAGCTTTAGCAAAAATACTTGCTTTCTAGACAATTTTTGTATCTGCTTCAAGATCAAGTCTTAAAACTCTGTAAAGGGATCCTGTGAAAGATATGGTTAAAAGTATTTTCGGGTCAAAGAACATTGTAGCCTAAATTTGATCTTGCAGAGCCAAAGTTTTCATCAGTCCAATATTTCAAAATTATTATTTTTTTCCAGTATTTAATTTTTTTTTTAATTTTTTTTTTTTTTTTTTTACTGTTGTTCATTACAGCTGAACTAAGTGGAGATGTCACAACAAAGAAAACTGAGGTTGAAATATCGAGAATGTGACAGTTGGGATGATAAAAGAACAAATTATTTCTTGCAAGACAGAGTCTTGTCCATTGAGCAAAACGTGCTGGTACTATTTTGTGCTTTTCCACTTAATATCTATGATAAAAATATATGATGTGTTTCAGTAACAGACACAAAGTGTCCCTTCATCCAGAAAATAATTATAATAAAACTTCCTGCAATCAGAACAGAGAACAATTACACTCCTGAAATTATCCTAAAGGATCAAAAGCCAAATTCAGATGACCTTATATTTAAATTGTATTACATTCAACGACTATAACGGTAAACTAAAAAGTATGGAGGAAGGTTTCTGATCCTGATTTATTTTACTGTTTCAGATACAACTACAAATTGGCAGAAGTAAAGGTATTTTTGTGATATCTACATGACAACCCAGTGGAGAATTCTTCAGGTTTCTATGAGTCTAATACTTGTTCTCTCAGATAGACAACAAGCAAGAACAAATGATCATGTAGATTCATTTTGCTTCCTTTTAAAGGGTCATGAGACAGGAGTTCCTAAGGGAGGAATCATGGAAGAGATTCAATAAATATTCAGTCACATATAAATCAATGACATTTTGCAACTCTTGTAGGAAGAGATAGATACAAGAATATGACAATCTGGAGAAAAAATGGGAGCCTTTAAGTAAAGTAGTCTGCCACAAATAGCAGAAGATGCTAAAATTCTGTTCAGAAATCAGACTGTATTTTTTTCCCCTTGAATACTGCCTAGTCATGGCAAATCAAGCACAGAGTAATGTCACTAGAATATATATGACTCTATGGTAAGTTTGCTTCAGGGAATCTGATTGAACCTAAGCAAAGAGCCCCAGGCACCTTCAGTCATATTTAGCTTCTGTCAAAAACATTGCTATTCCCTGAAGCCCCTTAAAATTATATATTTTATTAATTCATACTTTTTCCCCCTTAACTTGATACTTATGACATTTCTGACATCTAAGACGGTAACGAAAGGGAAGGATCTTTAGCATCATCCACAATTTCAAAGAAAGAAATGCACTACTCTCAAATATAGATTAATTCTCCTTGGTTTTCAGTTTGCACATCCTTCTCAATCATTGAAAGAACAAAGACTTTCATTGTTTCAGAAAAAATAAGCCAAGACTGCTAAGCATAGCGTTTTATTACCCACAATACCAATAAGACCTTGTAATGAATAGGTAAAGTTGGAGCCATTGCTGTTTTGCATTCCCCTAAGCATTTAGCAAGACACCAGTTTGGTAATTTGCAAAGATCTCTCTCTAGCATAAAAACATTTTTCCTTATCTTTTTTTTTTTCCCCAACTCTGCAGGTATGTAGCCCCATATAAAGCCCAAATTCTATAAAACATTTGCAAAAAGTAGTGGTAAAACTAATCCAGTGATACAAAAGCTTTTGAATTCAATTGCTTTATGTCTACTTCCCTCCACAGCAGATTTTTCTAGGCCAAAGACTAATCAAGAGAGAACCACCATTAAGAAATGAGTGATCAAAGAACTATAGAAGACTTTGATCCTCTTTTATTCAGCAATAAAACATCACCTATTTTATCTCCTGTCTTGATCTACTTATCCCCTTACTTTTTCTCTTTAACTTCCTTGTTTCTTTATCTAAGACCAGCTTATCTGTCCTTTCAGAATTTATTCTCTGCTTTGGGCTGGAAAATTCTCTACTTCTATGGTCTTTGAAATAACTCCACAAACCTTATAATGATGCTTTAAAACTCTTATGACTACTTTATTTTTTAATTGTCAGATATTTTTGTTCCTATCTTCCTCTTTGTCATTAAAATGTTGTCCAATATGCATTTTGTATGGAAGAAGTTATATCCAGTGACCTTGTACATACCATTAACTCCACCAGAAACCAATGACAAATTCATAAGAATGGAGCTAGGACTTCACCCAAGGTAGGGAGTACTTAGTCACTCAAACCGGTCAGGTCTTCAGTGGATATATTAAAAAAATATGTTTGCTAGGTTATTCACTAACAGAATGACTGATTGAACATTTTTTGTGTGTTTGTTTGGTTGGTTTGTTTTTTTGTGGGTCGCCGCCTGCCTCACTCCCGCCCCACCCGGCCCGGCGCGAGTCCCCTCCGCCGCCAGCCCCGTCTAGCAGCGCGCCTACAGTCGGTCTGATGTGTA
>JAAGNO010009159.1:28822-39998 GCA_033439905.1 Ceryle rudis | reverse complement strand
CCGGGCCGCCTCAGCCCGGGGTTGGGGGGGGGGGTGTCCCGGGGGGGACGCTCCCGGTGCCGCTCCCGGTTCCTTATCAGCGGACACGCCCAGGCGGGGCTCCCGGGGGCAGACTCGGCCCGGAGTCCCTCGGGGTGCTGCTGGAATGGCCTCGGTGCTTGTTTTTCACTGCGTCAGAGCCAAGGGCGAGGGCAGAAGTTGGGTCCTCGTGTTGTCGCGGTCGGGTAGAAAAGAGTTAAAAAGCCACCGCGCGTGCGGTTATCGGCGGCTTTGGTGGCGGTTTTGGTGGCCCACGGGTGGGACGTTCCGCTGACCGGCGCTTTGCAGATTAGAGCCTTATTTTTGTAATCCAAGATGACTTTTGTAAGCGCTGCAATTATCTGTTCCCCCCGGATTAGGGATGGTAATGTGCTTGGCGTTCTTAAATGGACAAATAAAGATATTCCCCCCCTCCCCCAGGAGCGTACGGCCGTGTGGGCTACCGCTGGGGCTGCGTGGGCTACCAGTGGGGAGACGGGGGGCATTCGGAAAAGCCTTGGGTCTGACGCACGCTTTGGATTTTAGGCAGTGTCTGCTCCCCGCTCGCTGGAGTCAGAAGAGCCAGTTTGAGGTCAGGGTGCTGGTTCTGCTGGTGGCTGCTCACTGGGTGAGCACCCCCATGGGGGTTAATTTTGGAAGCGTGTCCCAGGTCCGGGCGGGCAGATTTGTCTCGCTCTCCTGTATTATGCAACTCATTGTCCATTTTCCTTCCGAACGCCCGATGTAAGTGGTTTAGGTGTGGATGGAGGGACGCAGAGTTCTGCTTGCGGGTGGAAATAGCTGATGGAAGAGATCCCGCTGAGGCCGGTTCCCGTTTCCTGGAATTCGCACGGAGTCCTGGCTCTGGGAGGGAGCGCGCTCGGGGTTCTGAAAGGGCGAAGCTAATCTGGAAATCACTTTATTCCTTGCGTGCGGTCGAGTCGCGTACACAGCTTTGCCCTCCCGGCTCTGCAGCGTTGTTCCCGTCCCTGCTTTTCTCCCGTCTGAAGGTAGGAGATTAATCCCGTGGATTCAGGTATTGACTTGACTTCTATTTCTGCGGCGTAATCCGGCGATTTTGATTTGTGTGCGAGGAATGGGATTAAGGGAAATCGCCCCTGGCAGATGGCAGAGCTCTGCTGTACCGCTGTGAGATACCAGAACCTCTTATCGTACCTACCCACCGGCCTCCTCGGAGCTCGGCGAAACTGTTCCGTGGAAGGCAAAGCTTTGCTCGTGCCTCGGCGCTGCTGCTGCCGCCGCTGCCCGTGAGGAATTGCAGCTAAAATTGCAGTCGGTCTTTTGTCAAACCCCAGGTTTTATTCCTCCGTGGTAACTGCAGGCAGCTCTCCGGCTCGGCTGGAGAGGTAAACTACGTTTCCAGGGTAACTGGGAAGTTCTTTAGCTGCTTCAGAAGTACTTTTTGCCAGAATTGAAGGTCGTTGGTATTCTCTCTTTCTCGCCTCCCTTCCATAAATGAGGAGGCTTTGCATTGTGTCCTTTTTTTTTTTTTTTCCACAACCACATGAAAACATTATTTTTCTTTGTTTTCCTGTGACGCTTTTCGGGTGTGGTGGGGAAACCCAGAAGGTATGGCAGAAATGCTAATGAAGTTGCCTGGCAGCTTAATCTGGGTAAAGACTTTTTCCAAAAAAAATCTTTCAAGAATGTAGAAACTGGTTGGTTTTTTCTGCCACTTTTTTTTTTTTCCCTTTATTTTTTGTTATTGGTAGGATTTTCTTCCCTGTGTGCTCTGCCTTTTTCTGTAAAAGTTGTCAAGGATATTTACTGGCAAGTACATCTAGAAAGCCTTTCTACTTTAGAGCAGTTCAAGAGGTAGGAATTCTGTGTGAAGACACAGCCAGTAATTCCCTCTGGACAGGCGTTTCGTTGGTTGACAGCGTACTTGTAAGCTGTCGCCTGATCTTTCAGACGATGCTCGGAACTCGCTCCAAGCTAAACGTTTCTGTTCCAGTATGTGTCAGCCGTAGCCCGGAGTGACTCTGGAGTGGCCTAGGATGGAAAGCCTCTAAAAGAAGGCAAAGCCCAGGACTGTTTTCTAATTCAGATACCTGTGCTTGGGTGTTTGGTTTGTTGGTTTGGTTTTTTTTTTTATGATCTCATTTTATATCGGCACTAAATGACGTGGATGTGGCTGGTACGAGCTTTGTGCTCACGCTGCAGTTCTGGAGCTGAAAGGGCAGAGAACCCATCTGCTCTCCCCTGACCCGGGCTCTCTGCTGCCTACATACCAATGGGTTAGGAAAATTTTAATGTCTCATGATTAAACAACTCATTACCTCTGATCCTTGGCATACTGAGAGCTGTGTGTAGTGATCGCTGGGGTGTTTGGTTGGGTTTGGTGGGGTTTTTTGTTTGTTATTTGTTTGGGTGTTTTGTGGTTTGTTGTTTTGTTTGAATATATATATTTTTTTTTTGGTTGGTTTTTTTTGTTGCTTTTTAATACCTTTTCCAACCACGTGTGATCTTGGATGCTGCTGGAACCCCTTGTGCGTCTGCAGACTCGTCTGACAGCAGCAATACTCCTCCTGGGTGCCTGGTTTCTCCCAGGGGAAAAAGCAAATCTTTTCCCAAGTCGTAACTGACTTATCAAGCCTAGATCTGAACTTCATTCAGTAAAAGTTCGCCAGCCCTTAGTAACTGCTCTGTGGGCTGCAGGTGGAACTGAGACCTCATGGGAAAGAAGCAAGTCCTGAGCAGCAGGCCCCTGGTGGAAGGTGGAGGGAGAGCTCAGGTGTTCTGCCTCTTGGGCTCTGACTTTCTGCTTGGGTGTTGTCCTGGACTCTGCTCCATTTGTGCTTAGGTTTCTCTGGCTACCAGATAATTTTGAAACCAGTCCTGTCACCTCCTGTCTCTTTCACGTTTGCCCGGTTACTGTAAAGGGAAAAAAACCAAGCTCCCTCTCCGTGGTGCAGAAGGTGCTGCTGCGTTCGCCGCCTTGTCCTTTCCTCCAGGATAGTCCCTGTTGCGTCTTTGGTCGCAGAGCTTTCTTCTGGTGGGTTTTCCCGCTGTCAGCAGAATCAAGTTGAGAGAACTCCTGGTGATTTTTCTCCCGTCCTTCTGTTTTTAAATCGCGGCAAGAAAACTTCCCATGGTCTGGAAAATTGCAGTGTAGTGGTGCTTGAGCAGAACACCCTGCAGATCAGGGACGCAGGGCTTGGGGTCACGTTTGAGAGGATTACTCCGAGCATGTCAGTTAGGGACGTGGTACAGTTGTGGCTGCAGAAAACCACCTTTGCCTGCTCACGGGTTTAGAAATTGTACTGGTTTCTTAGTGAGGAGTCTGGTATATTGGGATTTTTCTGTGAGACTCGGTGTGTTCGCAAACCGATACTCCACATGGATCAGTAGCTTGGCGCTGCCCGCTACCCTTCGGCCAAGGGCTTTGTTGCACTGAGTGTGTGCTGGGTGGTTATTTAAAAATGGGACTAGTAAAAGAGGGGGTGGGTGTGCACACGGGTGTCCAAATGCAAGTGTGACCGCTCTGCAGCTGCTTGCACGTCGCTGTTCTTCTCTTATTTTCAAGCTGTTCCTTTCTAAAGAGTGTTTTCCTGCGCGAGGGTACAAATAGCGCTAGTTGGAGTCGAGTCTTTCATAGCTTGGTAAAGTCACGTGATGCTGTTGGTTGTGGGGAGATGCTCATTAGCTGTTATTAATTTATTCCTTGACACCAGCGCAGGCTGTTGGGGCTCCTTGTTCAATCCTGAAGCAGCAGGGGGCTTTGGGGAGCACTATGTCTGAGTGCCCCAAACCAGAGACGTTCAGGCAACGGGAGATCACGCCGCGCTGAGTGAGCCTGGAGTAAAGCAGGTAACCCTGCAAGCCCAGGCGTGCCGCTGGTGCTGTGAGCACAGCCCGTATCACTTCTGCGGGTCTGATGCACGAGGGTGACTAGAACCCGAGAATGTTGCAATGTTTTAGGTGTGTGCCTTGGTTCGTGTGTAACTATCACCCAAAAATGTTGTATGGAAACAAACAACAGACGTTTTGCTTTTGCCTCGGAACTCTCATTTCCATGAAGACTCGCTGGTTACGGCGGTAGCCTTTGCAGTGCAAACCACCATGTGGTTGTCTTGAGTTAGCAGCCAAAGAGCCTGGAATAATAGCGCCAGGAGAGCTGTGGAATCTTCACTCTGAGGGTGGCGAGGCACTGGCACGGGTTGCCCTGGGAAGCTGGGGATGCTCCATCGCTGGGTGAGTTCAGATTCAGGTTGGATGGGGCCGTGAGCAACCTGGTCTAGTAGGAGGAATCTCTGCCCGTGGCAAGTGGATTGCAATGAAATGATCTTTAAGGTGCCTTCCAAACCAAATGATGATTCTGTGAATTCCCTCTGCATCAGTCTAGGCTTGAATACTAATCACAGCCCTTGCGAGTGACCGCAGACCTGGGCGATTTAACAGTTCATCGGAGGACATCACGCTCGATGCGCCTGCCCCGTGCTGTTGAGCATACAGGCTTCTCCTAAAACCGCCCAGGGATCTGCTCTCGGGTTGCCCGTGTACGTGTCTCCAGCGAGATGCGACTGTACGGAGCTGATGCTGAGGAGATACCCCCTGCATTGAAAGAGGTCAAGGAATTTGTTTCCTTTCCTTGACTGACTTTCAGGAAGTTTGAAGGTCGTGCATGAAGTTTCCTCTGAACTCTCAGGCGTTTCTTTTGAAGCTGTGCTCTAGCAGTACTTTTTCTAGGAAAAAAAACCAAAAGAACAAAACCAGTAACACATCCATCCCACAGCAAGTCGGTGTTCGCTGGAACTGGTCTGCTGTGGGTGAAGGGGTTTTATGCACAGGGGACCTTTCTGTGTCTTAGGTTCTGTTAAGTGGCAGGATAAACAGATTCTTAAGAAAACCTGGGTGTTGCGTTTGGGCCAGACACGCCGAATGCAGTGTGATGAGCATTCTGGCTTGATGCAGCTATTGCCTAAAAAAAAAAACTAGTAATGCTTCCCTGTTTTGTTTTGGTGTGGTTTTTTTCTTTTTCCTCATGACTGAACATGAATTTACGCTGTATGACCTGAACATCTGGTCAGAAAGGGCTGTGTGGGTCTGCTGGATGATGCTGCTGCTCCTCCGGCTGAAATAATCTAGACTCGTAAAAGAAGTATACGTCTGTAAACAGCTTAATCTTCACCTTCGTTCCTCACACCAAGGGGCTTTATTTTCTAGCTTCCCACCACCCTGGAAATACCTAATGCTGGCACTTCTGCAGGCCGGGAAGCCTCCAGACAGCTTTCCAAACCGTTTGGGGGTTATTTTTCAATGCACCCCTATAAATGGGAGATTGTTAGTACCTATTCTCACTGTTCTCAAACACTTCACAATGAAACAACGGGACTTGAATTTTCTTTTTATTTATTTTTTATTCTTTTCCTCTTCCATTTCTATAAAACACGAGGGGAGGAAATGAATTTCCTTTGGTTCGTGTGACTGCAGTGATGCAATTTGAGCAGTCTGGGGTTATTATCCAAAACGTTGCTTGTTTTTTTGTTTTGAGTCACGTCCCGTGAACGTGCACTCCAAACACTGGGGAGGAGGGGGGAAATCTGGGCTCCTTTAAAGCACTTACAGAGCCGTTCATTAAAAGTTCTTATCAGAATTAAGTGCCAAACCTTTCAGGTTTGGGTCATAGTAAAGCTGCTTCGTGCCTGAAAGAAGATAAGCGTTGGTCTCCAAGCAGTGTGAGAACTGAAAGCTTCTTACTCTTGTAGTAATTATGAGTCAGGATGGTCATTAGCCTGCTGTAACAAGTAGAAAAAGATAACCAAGCCTTCAGCAACTGAATTGTTATCTACAGAGCTCGTGTAGAGGGAAAACTGCTGCGTTCCAGCAGCTCCTTCAAAGAGCACACCAACGGCTCGAGCTCTGGTCTAATTTCTACTTATTTTACAGAATTAGAGCCAGCTTTAACGTGGGGCGGGAGGAGATCCGAACTCTTTTTATTTTATTTTGGGTTTTT
The DNA here is from genome assembly GCA_033439905.1 of Ceryle rudis. Lineage (NCBI taxonomy): Eukaryota > Metazoa > Chordata > Aves > Coraciiformes > Cerylidae > Ceryle > Ceryle rudis. The sequence goes on along the minus strand of JAAGNO010009159.1, from coordinate 34,003 downwards.
TTTTTCTTTTTTTTTTTTACTTTCCCCTCTCCAGCTCAGAATACCCCTTTGATTTGGCTGGGGGCTGGGGACAGTGTTGGATGAGCCCCAGGCGTGACCCACTTACAGCCTGGCAACAAAGTCCCCGCGCTCCGGCATCGCTGGGCAGCGAGCGAAGCTTTGAGCGCGGCCAGCCCCGGAACAGACCGGGCAACCGCGACCTCGCTGCGGGCAGCGCCGGCAGGCGAATGAGATGGATGGCGAAAGGAGAAGAAAAAGGCGGTTGGCTGCGTTTTGTTCTTTAAAACGCCAAAGTTTGGCCTGGTGGGGTAGAGGTGAAGCAGCGAGGATGCTAACGCTTCATTTCACTAGTTTTTCCTCTGATTTAGTAGTTAAAAAGAGCTTTGCCCTTCGTAGTTTCTAAGCTGCCAGTGTTTTAGTGAAATGCATGAAAATAGGAGTATTTGTGTGTGTTTTTGCTGAGGCGAACAACTTCATTGCCATACACACCAGCCCCTTCTGTTGATATTTTCCCAGTGACTGTTTTGTTTTGGGTTTTTTTTTCTGGTCTGTTAGTTAAATTCGTGCTTTCTGTGCCTTTCAACAAGGGGCATTAATAAATGTGAACGTCCAAAACTCGTTATTGCAACCGCTGTAAAGCGAGGCTGATCTTTATTTTACAGTGTTGTCAGGAATTTGCAAGACATAAATCGGAATGGAATTTAAGCGTGTGTTTATTCCACTCTCCTAATGAGCTGAGGCTTCAGCTTGGATTAAGTCTGGCTGCTCGTTCAATTCATAGTATCAGTGACTCTTGGTGGGGAGCGAGTTGTGCCAGAATCTGCGCAGGGTGTTTATCTGCCGCAAGTAGGTTCAACCATACAAGGCTGTCGATGGACGAAGCCGTCTCATCTGTAACGAAAGCAAAGCCACGGTGCATTTTGAAGCAGAGTTGGAATTTTCAGCCGCCACAGTTGGTTGATATTTCATGAGAATTCCTCGTTGAAGCAAAGGAGCACAAGATGCCTTTCTAAACAGGGTGTTTATGCCGGAGTTGAGCAGCTCGGCTGGCTCGTGCCTTTACTTGGGGACCTTCGTGAAACGTCCCTCTTTTTATGTTTATCCTTTGTTGTCAAACAGTGCTCTTTACTGCATTGGCACTACTAAATGTCAGATAGCCGTATAATCTGCCCTTGGAACGTTTTAAGCAACGTGACGGTTGCAGACTCCTCTAAATATCATCCTCCTCTTGCAGCTCACATATGGAAATGCTACAGGGTTTTTCTTTTGCTGGAGCCTACAATAGCAGCTGTGTCCAAGAAGAGAGATCTTGATTTATGCAAATATTAGTAAGTATTTCTAAAACGTGTTTGAATTTATGTATCTCTTAATTCTTACTCGTTGTCGGAGTGCTCAGTTTATGTTCCTCACGAAACGAGTCGTTAAAAAATAAACCCAAACCAATAAAAATCCCTGCAGCTCTGTGGTCGCTGCTTGCGAAGCAGAGGCTGAAAGAGCTGAGTTGATGGCAGTAGAGTTTCTAGCGCAACTTCAAATCTGTTGCTCTCCTGAAATACGGCTTTACCCGGAAGGCAGGAGGCGGCCGAGCTTTCTGCGTGGCAGAGTGAGGCCGTGGGGCAGGTTCCCACACGTCTGACCCGTTCTCGCTGAGTCTGAGAGGGCAGCGGGTGCTTTCTTGACTCCTTCCTTCACCGCATTGAATCCCGGCGCACGTGGGAAGGACCGATCGATAGCTGCAGCTCAGCATTTCAAGGAGGTCAGGGAAGCCGGTTTCTGCGTGGTGAGCATTATGCTAATTGGGTTGTTAAACGTATCGGAATCGCGCTTCCTTTTGCTTCTGCAGCGCTTGCAGATTCCATCGGAGCCTTTGCTCTGCGCCGGGAGTGCAGGGGGGTGGTTTTGGGCCAGGAGAAGCTTTCTTGTCCGCGGTGTTGTCATCGCGTGCGAGACACGTGCCTGCAGGTCTCGGCTGGAACCGAGTTCTTTCCATGGAGTATTTGCTTAAACAGGGTCGCTGTCGCGTGGGTGCTTGTGCCTGAAGAGGAGCTCTGAGGAGATGATGTGCCGGTGGGGAGCTCGACGCCTTGTTTAAGATGAAATATGTATTTTCCTCTCCCAAAGGCACTTCGTACTGGGATGAGAGGCTGGGGCAGGCTGACGGCTGTAGCGACCGAATTAGTTGTTAGTGTGCGTGCGAAAACGAAAGGAAGGTTTGAAGCAGAACCCCTGACCTAGGCCCCGTTACTGACCCCCTCCCGCAAATGACTCTAAACCTTTTCTCTCCTGTTTGGTCCTGATTCCTAGGAATGTGTATCCATTCTGTTTCCTAACCAGCATCTGTGGAGCATCCTCGTGATGTGTTAAAGCGCACAGGGTAGACGTCCAAAGCAGCGGTCGCGCAGCGTGGCGTGCTCGTTGATACCGGGCCGTTGCGCACAGTGTAGGAAGTTATTAATTTTGAACCCGGTTTGGTTTTTGTACTGTAGACAGACAGTTGACTGAGATGGTTTTTGCACACGCTTGGCTCTGCAAGGAGCTGGTTAGTGTACGTTTAAAACTGTCTCTGAAAGTCTCAGCTCCGTGGAGTTTCTTTTCTTTTCTTTTTTTTTTGGTAACAGCTTTAATTGCAGATTAGTGCACCTTCAAAGTGCTGCCTTTATTGGTGCTGGAAATTACTTTGAGGTTAAAGATCTTGCCACCTTTTCTGGCTGGCTTGTGCTCGTGTGTCTGTCATGCTCTTTCTAATAACACTGGAATGTTGAACTCGGTGGTACTGCCGCTGTCGAAGCGTCGTCCTACCTCGGGGTGACTGGAGATTTCCCACGAGCTCTTACCTTCAGCAGCGTGGAGAAGGAGGTAATGAAGCAGATGGCAGGTGAGCATCTGGAGAGCTTTAAGGCTGTAAGAGCATGTGCTGGAAGGCAAAGGATGCACTGGGACACTTGGCCGTCTGGCAGCGCCCTGCTCGGCTGCTCCCGACTGTGGGGTCGGTGCCAGTCCCTGGCGTTGCTTTGAGTGTGGTGGCCACTGCCAGGGCTTGATGGGCTCTGGCTGCGGAGCTCTCTGACGTGTTTGAGACGTGGGGGAGTAACTGCTAATGAATTGGAGAGAGTCAATTCCTGAACTTGTCTTCAGAGCTGACTAGAGAATGTAGGGTTGGGCAGATTGGATGGCTCTGCCCTCGATTACGTCTGGAGGGGACTGCAGAGGAGGCTGGAGTGAAAAACTTGAGGCATGAGTGTGTATTTTAAACTAGATAATTAACAGAAGGTTGTTTATAACTGTTTAACCAATACTGGCTTTAAACCAATGTGCAAGACAGCGCTTACAAGAAGCTGGACTGGTTCTTATTAGCATCAGAATCCGTAGGGTTTGTCATCTTGCTGCAAACAAAGAGGCTGCGCGCTGCCTGAGCGTTGGGCAGCGTTGGTCGGGCAGATCTCTGCTCCCATCCTCTCGATCTGGTTTGTGGTTTTTATCACTTCAGCTCTTGAAGGCTTCTGGGGAGGGAACCTCAGCTGGCCAGTGTGATTCCTGGGCAGAGCTTGCGTCCAGTAGTTCAGATGTATCGTCTGTCTGTGATACGTTGGTTGGTTTGAAAGTGATGAAATGGAAGGAAAAGAAGAAAAATAAAAAAATGACCCATTCTTCATCCCTGAGCAGACGCCTGGTCATCTGTTAGCTCATCAAGTCTCCAAACTGTAGGTTCCTGGAAACAGAAAAGAAATGATATTTTGTGCCTGTGTTGCTCTGAAGCATCTTCTGCTGGCCACGGTCTCCTGGAAGATCCTGGGAAGTGCAGAGCTGTGATTTCACTTGCCAAGTTTGCTACTGACTCGAGGAAGCCAAAGCTAAATTTGCCCTTGGACTGTCACGGCTCCTGTTCCGCCGGTGCTCTGATCGGATGGGATTTCCCACTGCAGAGACTGGGTCTGGTGTCAGTTCCCTGCTGTTCTCGGCATCGTTCCACTGCCTGAACCTGCGGATCGGCAGCAGAAGGGCCGGCAAGGCAGTCTGCTCAGCAGGCTCCCCGGTGCTGCAGGACTCGCCGTGCTCCTGAAGCTGCTGGACGTGTCTCGTGCCTTCCAGAGACATCCAGCGGTATCAGCAGGGAAGCCAAGCCCGGGGTCGGTCAGTCCTGCCTCGCTCTGTGGCTTTCTGGGGCAGGACTGGAGAGAGGTGGGGATCTGGGAGAACTCCTGGTGTTTTGGTTGGAGTTTTTGGTTGGAGGTTTTCAGTTGAAGGAACCTTCCAAGAACTTCGCGAAGATGATTTTTATTTATTTTTTTCCTAAGGTCATTGCGAGATGACTCTCAGGTTACTAAAACGCCACAAAAATCCCTTCTTTGGGTGTGCCCCGAGGGTCATGTGGTGGGGCTGCTGCAGTACTGGTGTGAGTGTGGCCGGGTGGGTGTCATTGAGGGCAGCTGCTCGGTCTGGACGCTGACTGGCTGAGCTGTTGAGAACATACCTGTGGTCTTTGATTTCTGCCAGTTTTTGTGAGCTCCAAAATATGCCTGTGTGGTGATGATCGTTCATTATTATCCTGCCACAAAACGTAGGTGGTCTTTGCTCTGTGCCGCGTGCTCTTTGACAGTGCCTGTGTTCTTCAGAGTGTTTTTATGTTGCTCTGTCGTCTTCATTTTGATGCGTTGGGTGGTTCTGTGGCTTCTGCGCTTAAAAAATTAGTGGAAAGTAGAAAACCTTGCTGTTCACTGGTGGTTAAAGATGCACTTCTCTGCTAAGGCCTGTGGATGTTGTTTAAGCAGCTGCTTACACTTTCCCTCACGTCCCCTCCCTGTCCCTGCTGGTGTTTGTTCCCTGCCAGCCACTTCCAGGTTCTTGGTGTCTCCACGCTTTGGATTTTGGTGCTGGGTTTTTTTTTTTTCCACACTTCTGCTATTTTTATTTTTTCTGTGCCACCCACCACACTACCTGGGGCAGGGCAATCCCCGTACAAATTCAGGCTGGGCAGAGTCTGGATTGAGAGGGGTCCTGAGGAGAAAGGCTTGGGGGTGCTGGTTGGTGGTGGCTCTTGAGGAGCTTTTCAATGTGAGAGTGCAGCTCAGCAGACCATGGCACCCTGGGCTGCATCCCTGGCAGCAGGTGATGGGGGGGATCCTGCCCCTCTGCCCCCAGGGCTCTGGGGAGGCCCCCCCTGCAGTGCTGGGCCAGCTCTGG
>JAAGNO010009159.1:5801-28722 GCA_033439905.1 Ceryle rudis | reverse complement strand
GCTGGAGCGGGGCCAGAGGAGCCCCAGCAATGCTGGGAGGGCTGGAACCCCTCTGCTGGGAGGCCAGGCTGGGAGAGGTGGGGGGGTTCAGCCAGCAGAGGAGAAGGCTCCATCCGGGGAGACCTTCTGGGGGCCTTTCAGTATCTGAAGGGGGCTCCAAGAAAGCTGGGAAGGGATTTATTACAAGGGCTTGTAGCAATAGGATGAAGGACAATGGCCTCACTCTCGGAGAGATTTAGATTAGAAACTAGGAAAAAATTCTTCACTCTGAGGGTGGTGAGACCCTGGCACAGGTCACCCAGGGCCTCTGTGGATGCTCCATCCCTGGATGTGTTCAAGACCAGGTTGGATGGGCCCTCTGAGCCCTAGTGGGAGGTGTCCCTGCCCATGGCAGAACAGATGGAACTAGGACATCTTCAAGATCCCTTCCAACCCAAACCACTCTCTGATTCTATGAGTAAAAATGTTAGCATTTTTATGTGTCTGAACCGTTGCCTTCCTATTAATACGTGATTTATTTTTTTCCCTTTTCTGTGCTTTCTCAAGCATGCAGGGAGCTGCATTGTGTTGTAGTCGCAGAGCTCCTAGGTAGCTTGTTAACCAATAATTCATTACAGGCCTTGATTTCGCTGCGTAGTCTGAAGAACAAGGTGGCAAACGTGTGTGTGCAGGTCTGAACTCTTGGATTAAACATGCTTTTGTTCAGAGAGGGGAAGAAAGTGGTGTCACTGCTTTGATTCCTCCTGCTTGTACAGAGCCCCACTGATGCTCTGTTCCCTTTGGATCCCTTTAGGAAGGGAGGGGGAAGTCTTGTGTGGGTTGTTGGTAACAACAACCTGCTAGCGGGTGACAAAAACATTGGAGCAAATCAGCAAACCAGCGAGTGTTTCTGAAACAAGTAATTGCAAATAAGAAAATGTTTGAAAGAAGACAACAACTTTAAGACTATTTCCCGCCTATGCGAAGAGCTCGAGGTGACCACTGAAGGACGAACAGGAGCCTTATCATCAAGGTAGCAGCAGGAGCTGCTCTGGCACATCGGGCATTCTTGAGATAGCAGCTTTTTTATGGGAGTGCAGCTCGGGGCGGGTTCTCGATGCCGGGCAGGAGACAGGTCCCTGCTGCAGTGACATCCCCTGCCCAGATTACCGCTGGGTGGGCTGTGCAAGGAAGAGATCAAAGAGCCGTCTGAAAATTGTGAAGGACCCGAGAGAATGACAAATGCAACCCAGTGTTTTGCTTTTATAACCCTACTTCATTGGAGCCAGAACAGATCCACCCACCTCTCGCTAGTTAACGGATTGATTGACTATTTATTTTATGGGATGTGAGTGGAAATTGTAATCTGATGGTCGTGTCCATTTGAATTTGAGCTTTGACGGCTCCCTCTGTATACTGGAAGGCATAACTAGAGTCAAATAAATCCAGTTTAAGATTGTTAATAATTGACTTGTTCAAAGTGGGGTCATCTTTTATGCAAAGCTTTTGAATTGCTGCTGTAGGAGCAAGAGCTTGGGCAAAGGAGGGTTCTTATCAGCTAACCCACCCCGCGTCGTGCGCGGTGCCGCGTCAAACAGCCGGGACTGGTGTTTTCCCGGTGGGGTGGCGTTGGCTGCCATTGCTGGTGCTGAAGGTGGAGTTTTCAACGTGGTCAGGCTGTTGCTGAGTGCACTGGAAGATTTCCCCCCAGAGCTGGTGCCAGTGCCATGTAAACTCGAGGCTAATTTCCATTCTACTATTCCCTCCTGTTTTGCCTTAAATATTTTCGGATTATGGGGAGCGGGCGTAAAAAAAAAAAAAAGGTTGGTCGTGGAAACTCCCCTGTATTCACGCTTCCAAGAGAGACATGTTGGGATCTGCTTCAGCTGGCACACAAAAGGAAGCCTGTCTGAAGCTGAGGTTTGTTCTGCCTGTCAGCCCTGTGCCTGCAGACCCTGGGACTCGGGATGGAGATCACAGGCAGGTTTGGGTGGGAAGGGACTTTGAAGCAGAACGTGAACATTTGCAGCAAGAATGGGCAACGATGAGTTTCTTTAGCTGGGTGAAGGTGTAGAAGTGGCACAATCCATTAGAACATCCTTGCTCAGAGTATTTTGTCTGTGGGTGGCACATGCTTCTTGTGAATGAGTCTTTAAGCTGGTGACTCTGCAGCTTCAGAATCCGTCCTTCAAGAAGAGCACAGGTATTGCGCTAACGCAGTGTAGATCCTCTCTCGTTTTGCAGAAGCAAAAGAATCTTCATGCTCAGCCCTCAAACGCAGATGTTACTCACCCCCCACGTGGGCTGGACTCGGCCCCTGGGCAGGCACTGGCCTGTACGTGGGTCTCGGCAGCCGCGTGTTGCTGCATGGAGTGGTGATGTTCTCCCTGCTGCCCACTGCTCTGGTTCTGCTCTACCTTGTGAGCAACCTCTGCTTTCCTCAAAGACATTTTCCCGGTCAGGTAGTTGCTGCTCTGTAATAGTTGTTGGCAGTGGCTGTATGGTGGCCTGAGCTGACTTTGAACACTCACGGTGAGAACAAATTCAGAGGAGCATGCCAGGAGGAAAGCTGTCCTCCTTAGGGAAGCCGTGTAGCTGAGCTCTGCCCGGGTGGTCTCTCCTGTGGAAGATGCCCATAGGTATAATTTTTAACCTCTCATGATTATTTTTGCTCTTCTACCCCATCACCTTGTTTCCTTCCCCTCAGTTTTACGGGTTCAGGTTTTGTTCGGCTGATGAAAGTGCCAAAGTGAGGATCTAGCCTGTTGATGATGGTGCTCCAGGACCAGTAGCCTCAGGTTTTCTCAGTGCCTTGATGAAACTGCTTTGTTCATTTCTCCGCGTGGAATATGTTCTCCACAACTCAACCCCCTTTTCAGCAATCTGATGCATGTAGAGAAGACATTTGGTTGGTTCTGGTGATTCCAGGCCGACGGTTGTACTTTCTGAAGGTGGTTTACTGTGCCAGGCCACGGATGTGTTTTCCAGCGCTGGCAATCCTGTTAGAATTTGAAGAGGAAGATCAGAGGATTATGGGCTTTGTCCTTTCTTACAGCCTCTTCTGGCACAGAAGCACCTGGCATGCACGAAGACAAGCAGATGTCTTCTCGCATCCTGCTCTTGCTGTGCTACAGTGACCTCCAGAAGCTCAGTTTAGATGAAATGATCCGTTCCCCTGATTCCTTCCTGGGTGCAGGGGGTGATGCGACGGGTTTATTTTGGAAGCCCTCGTAGCCTGCGCTCACAAGCGCTGGCTCTGGGAAGGCACTTCTCTATTTTTGTAATGAGTAGGTGGATTTTTTTTTTTTTTTTTTTTTCCCCAATTTATTTTTAACAACCCCACAGATCTGTTTTACTCAACACTTTGATGTCCCTTTGGGTCAGCAGCAGACCCATCTCTCAAGGGAGTGTTGCACTTTCTGGGGTTCTCGGTGGCTTTGCTCGGTCCATACTGGCTGGCAACTGGTTTCACTGTGGGGATTTTCCAGAGGGGGAATTTTTTTTTCCCTGCATTTGCTCCATGAAGTAAATCATTCCAGTGTCAACGTCTCTGTAGTTTTCCCCAGCGTTCTGGGAGGAAACTGTCCCAGTAACACCGTCGCCGTTTATAAAGCGCTTGCAGCAGCTGGTAGCTCTGAAGGCAGCGAGCGTGGAGAGCAGAACAGAGCATCCTGGGGTGCTCTCTGTGTCCTGGCAGCTCAGTTGTCCTTTGCCTCCCCTTACTGCCACGAGGAGAAGCACATGGTTGCAGCACATATTTCCAGGTGGGGGTGGTTTTGGAGCTCCTTTTACTGCTGGACCACGGTACTGGACACGGCGCTGTGTAGGGGAGTATCACGTGGAAGAACGCCAAAGGTTGGGTTCTTTTCCAGCCCTGTACTTCTGTCTGTGCTGCAGGCAGCTGGCTGAGCCAGGTCCTTGCTCTCCGTCAGCCGTGTCCATGGTGTGCCTGCCAAGTGAGAGCGTTCACACCCAGAGCTGGAGCCTCTAGAGAAGCTGCAGCCCTCCCTTGCCTCCGTGGGCTTCAGCGAGGAAGGGGTGGTCGAGGTGCTGCCTGCTCCTCAAGGTCAGGGGCATCAGAAGCTGCTCGATGTGTTTCTGAAATAATAATGAGCCAAACTTCACCTCTTCTAAAGCAAGGTCATGGAGACCATACGCTCAAAGGAGGTGGAAATAAATTCCTACGTGACTGATTTAATCTTTTTTTGTGATGTACGGCATACGATTACAAAACGACACGGCTGAGGATTTAACCCTCTTCCTTTAGAACCTGTGCAGAAAATCTTACTTTAATCAGAATGTATTGTAAGTCCAGTTAAGAGTGAGGTTGAGCTTCCTGCAGCAAGAGAGCTGTGCTGTTCCTAACCCCGAGTTTTCTAATGATTCTGCAAAGGTTTGAGGAGAAATGTGACGGGTTGCAAGTGAAATCATCCACCCTGGGTTGTGTCCAGGGTGTAACCCTGTGGACCCCTGGAAACTGCAGACACAACCAGCTCTGCCTGGAACAGCTCATCACCTTCCTGTAAGAGCCCCAGTTGGACTCTTTCTTATTTAAGTTCCGTAGTCAATTTTTTTCTTGCTCGTAGCTGAACCTGAGCATTAATATTTCATCTGGCACGCAATGCCGTTGGTTCTGGAATGCCTTTTTTCATGCTGAACTGCCTCTAATGGGGGGAAGTTATTTGCAGGTGGTGTTTGTGGGCGAAACGCATTTATGAGGATGAAACCTAAAAGAATATTAACAGGAGTTGAAGCTGACCACAGAAGCAAAGGCTTGATGACAGAAGCAAATAAAGCAGCACTTTCTGAGGCCGGCTGGGAATACTGGCCTCCCGCATGAACAGGCTTTTAGCCTGACTTCAGCCTGCTCCAGTAATTCTTGTTGTTCCTGCTGAATGTCATCCTCCGCTGGCAGAAATCAAGATTTTACTTTTGTTCTCTATTTCAGCTGCCAAAAGAATTGGGCTTTCTGAAAATATCCACCCACTAATGAGCCGGGTGGAATCCCTCATGCGGGATGCTAGCTGGAAATAAAAGGTGACTCACTCGGGAGGGTGAGGATGCACAGCATCTGCTAGCAAAAAAAAAAATGGTGATTCACCAACATTTCAAAGCAATTTTCCTTTGTTTAGGGTTTGTTCTAGCTGGGTCTGGGGAGACTTTCAAAACAAATTAGACCCTCTGTCAAACCTGGAAGGGAGAAGAGTTGACTCTGTCAATGAGAGGGTTGTGGAGAATGAAATTATGGAAGAATGAGGTGTAATGAGGTAGTTGTCCAGGTCAGAGGAAATGCCTAACGTGCTCCTGATGGATCCCTCTCGAGGAGCACACACGGGCAGCGATGTATGAAGAGGGCAAACCCCAACGAAGGCTCTGGTTTCGAAAAAGCTGATCTTGACAGAGAAATAGTTGCCCTGAATTGTCTGCAGAATGGTGGTAATTGCTCCCAAAACACAAGGGTGCAAAACTCTTTGGAGGTCTTTTCGGAGCTGAAAACCCTGGAGATGGGAAATTGCTACCCAGTGGGATGGCCGTGCAGGGGAAGGTTTGGCGGCAGCTGATGTTTGGAGGGATCCCCTTTTGCTGGGCAGAATCACGGATTCTTCCTCTAACCCCGTTTGGCACGGCAGAGGAGATCAGCACTGTGCTGGGTGCTGTGCCCATCGGCACTGTGGGATGGAAGCTGAAGAGCAGCAGAACAAGCAGGCTGATAATCCAGTCAAACTGGACCTTCTAAAGGTGAAGCTCTGACAGTGTTTTCTAGAGCTAACTGGAGGCAAACCCTTCTGGTTCCAGGTCTGTCCCACCTCGCCGCCTTTGCCTGCCGGACAGGGACCAGCGACGTTCCTGCTCGCTGGTGGCGACTGGTTTTGGTGGAGTAGTCCAGTTTGGTTACTTTTCACGAGTGATGTGTGAACATCGCTATGAACGCTCCGTACGCTGCCAGCTGCGGAAACACAATTACATAGCACTTTTTTTTTTTTTCACAGGTTGCTCCCTCCAGACGGGTTGGTCTTTGTCTCAAAAATTCAAGGAATTTTGGAGGGCAACTCCCCCTGCCCTCGGCTGTCACACTGTGTTCCCGTCGCTACTAGGGACAGTCACAGGGTACTGTTGAATCTTACTTTGACATAAACTAATGTGTTTTCTTGAATGCTTGTCTCAGTTGGTTGTCCTGCTGCCTCAAGACCATAGACTTAGATTTATGGTGTCCATTACCTGGACACGCCGGTGGATTGAACATCGAATTTTTGGTTTGCTGCAGAGCCATAGAATGTTTTGGGTTGGAAGGGACCTTTAAAGGTCATCCATCAACGTTATTGTCTCCGTGGGGCCAGTTTGAATTACTGAAGCTACTCACTTGTAGTGCTTTATAATTTGTTACCCTTTAAAGTGCCTTACCTTTGTGACCTGAATATTAAAATATAAGGTGTAAAGTTTTCACTCGAGTAGGGAGATGGCAGCACAGAATGAAAAGGGTCGCTGGAAATAGTTCTGTTCTTCAGTACGCGTCTCGATCCCGGTGAGGCTCCGGCCGGCGACGATAGTTACGCAGTAGTACTGGCAATAGCCATCAGAGGTTTAGAAGTGCTTGTAATTGCTGCTATTTATAGGATGGGCACTTTATTTAACGAAACGCTAATCTTTGTGTGCAGCGGGAGTATTGCATCCTTGTGATGGGGCTGGACTGTGATAGCCAAAAGGACAGGACTTTGTCCTTCAAAGAAAACCCCCCAGACCAGGAGGCTTCAAATGGGCTTGCGCATGGGGATGGAGAAAGAAGGTCTTCAACGTTGCACTGCTTTGGAATACTAGTGCTGGAGATCTGTCAGGCTTTGCAAGTCATCAGATCTCGGTCTTGTGAGATTTGGTAGATGTATTTTTAGTTCTTAACCTGTTAATTTTAATTATTGAGAAGCAGAACAGGTGCCTTGTTCAGCTGAACTTCTCCCTGTGAATCTGGGAAGAGATAATTTAAATGCATTTTATTACCTGTTCCTACTGCACGAATAAATTTGCCCAGGGATATTTTTAAAAAGAAGAGTCAGTATGGCAGTATTTTTGTTAATCTTTCTATTTGAGACCCTGTTTGTCCTCTTAAATACAACTGATGGGTCTCATGTCCGTCAGTGTCGCTACTGATAACGTGAATCGGGCTTAAATCCAAGAATAGAAAAAGCCTTTTTTTTTTTTTTTCCCTCTCTGAATTAATTGCTTGATTTACTTAGTTATAAAAATTTCAGAAAATGATTTTTTTTCTCCGTGTTATTTTGATTGTGCTCTATTTAGTCTTACATTCTTGACAGTGTTCAGTATTCCCTCCTTTTCTTCATACGTGCCCAGGGAGCGATGGGATTAAATCCGAATTAACGGAGCAGATCCCGTCAGCAAGTCTCCGAGTGTTGGAGGAGGCAGCAGCAGGGTGATCGACTGATGCCAGTATCGAGTCCGTGAGGAGAGGAAGGGGGAAAAAGGAAACAGAGAATTATTTGTTTAGGGCTGAAGCATGTAAGACAGTGGGAAAGCCTTTTGTAGAAGGAACGAAATAAATCTTGGGTTATTTTGCAGCGAAAACCTGTGGGACAGGTCAGCATCTGATACTGGCAGAGCTGTGTTTGCAGAAGCTGCTCATCATGTAGTTACACAAACGCCTTCCTGGATTTACACGCTAAAGGGAGTAATTTTTTTTCATAAGGGCAGCAAATTTGCTGTTCAAGTTGTGCCTAAAGGAGGAGAACCTTGTGTTTGGTAGTTTTCTGCTGAGGTATTTTTGGTCTAACCAGCCAGGGGTGGTTGCTGCTGGAGCTGTGCTTTCTGTGCTTATCAGTTCCATCAACTGGGTTGTTTTGGTTGCTGTTTTGGTTGGGTTTGTTTTGGTTTGTTTTTTTTCTTTTGGTGTGGTTATTTTTTTGTTTGTTGTTGTTTTTCTCTTGTTGTGTTTTGGGGTTTTTTTTGTGGTTGGTTTGTTGTGGTTGGTTTGTTTTGTATTGTGTTTGGGGTTGGGCTTGTTTGTTTGTTTGTTTTGTTTTATAGCAGAGATATTTTTCTCTATGGAAATGTTACGCTTTCCATCCTTACCGAAGACAGATGGACTTGTTTATCTGCTGTGAGCTTCGGGGGCAGATTATAGCTTATTTTGCTTTGTGTCATTTAAAACATTCTTATTTATGAGCAAGGAAGTTGGCAATGACCACGTGATTCATGGTGGAAAAATTATCTGCAGGCTGCTGCTCCTGTTGTGCTAATAGGCTTAAAGGAATTACCAGTGATGTAAAGAATAGTTCTGCGTGTGGCTGGTGGGCGAGGCGGGCGCTCGGTCCCCAGGGTGTGTTTGGGGTAAAGCCCTTCCCGCAGGATTGGTGCAGAAATGACACCGTGCAGTGAATAATCCACCTTGATTTCTCACGAGCGACGTTGGTAATCTGTGTAAAGACAGATTGTTTAATTACAAAAAAAAAATAAATATCCAACCAGCAGCTCGAGGCTGGGTTTGAGCCTGGAGCGGTGTCCGTGTCGCTGTGACACTCTGCAGTGGTTCAGCTTGGCCAGGGAAGGATCAGCGCTGCTGTTGTCCTGAAGCTGAGGACGAAGAGCAGTGGGGGAAGAGCACAGCCCTTTGTGCACCATTCTCTTCGATAAAAGCAGGAAGAATTTCAAAATACGTTTCGGTGCTGTTCACAATTCCAGCTGTGCACACAGAGAACATGTGGGTTTCAAAACCCAGACACCATGTCCAGTATCTGTTACACGTGGCATGGATAACACGAGTCCTCTTCAGCAAACGTCCAGCTTTTGGAACTTCCAGGAGCTTTATAATTTTCAAAACTGGGTGATCTTTCTTTTTACCCCAAATATTTTGTTCTCTTTTTTTTTTTTTTGAATACTTGTTTGTTCCGGGCTGTGCATCCGCTCTAGGGTATCTGAGCAGTAGGAATTTCAAACCTGAAAACTGACTTTGCTGGAGCACGTAAGAAAAACAAGGGATCCTGTAAAGCTGCAGCCTAGGGAAATAAAGCTAAGGAACAACCATCATCAAATGGGTAAACTGTGGGTTAGGAATGCTGGCTGGAGAAACGAGCCGGACGCCGTTAGCCGGGATTATGTCCGCATTGTATACTCACTGCCTTGCGTTCCGTTGGGGATCAAGTTTTATTCCCTTTAAGAAGCTCTGTGCCCCCTCCTTCCTTCCCAAAGACCTACAGAACGACAGGAGAAAACTAGAATATTCCCAAGTGCAGCCAGCCAGATGCTGGATTTACAGCTGGAGTCACCGCTTTGCCGCGTTCCCCGGCAGCAGCGCCCTTATTTCGCCGGTTTGCTCCGAGAGCGTAACTGCTCGTCGCGCAACCTTGGCATCCCGGGGACGTGGGAGCATTTTGGTCAGATTTTGATGGCCTTTCTTAAAATAAGGAGTGGGAGAAGGAGGAAGATTTCATTAAGATCCGAGAGATTGTGGAAGGGACAGATTGATTCCGATAAGCTGATTGGGTTAGTGGCTATTTTGGAAAGGAGAGGTCGTGGACTCGGAGGGAGCTAACGCAGCCTGTAAGTAGTTGAGATGGAATTTCAAGTGGATTGAGAGATGAAAGGGACCGGGCAAGGTGAAGAGAGTTCATTGCCCCCCCCCCCACCCCGAGGGAGGAGGGCACAAATGCAAGGGACAGAAATAAACCGCTGTAATTCACGGTGCCACTGTGGTGGTGGAGGGATGCTGAAGCTGAAATACCCATTTTTCCAATTTGCAGACTCAGGAAAACAATTTTCTGCTGGATTTTTCCCAACAGTGACATGCAGAGAGCTCCATATTCCCCAGAGTCTATAAATAGGCCTATTTGTAGGGTAAATACCCACCAAAACACATCAGGAGAGGAGCCCAGAGGCTGACCCTTCAAGGGCTGCCCCAAAGTAGGCAAGTGGGTGGCAACGCAGAATTGATCCCCTGAGCGGTAGACTCTGAAATACAGCATGAGTTTCCTAAAAATTAAGACTATGACAGCTTTTTAAAGGATGAAATAAAATGTATCTAACCTTACATGGCCGCCTGCATCTGCTACGAAGTTTAAATATACTTTTTATTAGGGGGAAAAAAAAATAAAATCCAGGTTACTGCTTGTGGCTGAAATTCTAATTCCTGCTGGTTTTCCCTCACCTCTGCAGTAAGAATATAATTAAAGCCGAAGCTAATCTCCTGCCTTTGTTGGCGAGATGCTGGAAGAACTGCTTTGTCATGGCAAAAGTCATATTTCGATGGAAAACCAGCCACGTGAAGGTCAGCTGCTCAGGTAGCACTTCACACGCTGTGGTCACAGAAAGGAGATTTACAATAGAAAGTAAATTACAGGAATTGAGATTACAGCAGTGCCGAGCCCTGTGTTTAACCAGTGATTGACAACGCTTGAATCTGCAAACAGGGCTCATTGAAATGGGGTTTTAACTACGTTCAAATCTGGTCTGTCGTGCAGACGGAGTTATTTACCCTCCTCCTTTCAGTTACGCCTTGCGGGCTTTAGGTGATAATTTCTTGTTGATTCTGTAATAACTGCCTGGGAAATAAACATCCTCTTGCTTTATACCGTTAACTCAGGTGGCTTTATACTGCAAAACGGGAGCCAGCTTTTTTCCCCCCTTAAAACGCTGGGGATTTTTGTCTGCTGTGGTATTACCTGGGGGGGTTCTGGGGACGTGCCGCGCTCTAATCTGGACGCTCTTTGTTCCCTCACAGGAGAGCTCTGACCAGCGTTGCTGAAGCTATCGCTTGCCCCTCTTCTTGATGTCATCCTGATGCCCCAGACCTTGTTTTCACTATGAGCAGGGGGTCGGGTTGTACGGGTTGGTTGCAGCAGAAAATGCAGATGATGGTAAGTGGTAGCAAAGCTTTTGGAGATTTACAGGCTCTGCCTCTATTTCCACTGTTTCATCCTAGACCTTAGCTAGTGGATAACCAATACCGCTTTCAGTCCCACCAGTCTTGATGTTTTTGTTAGTTTGAAAGAACATACTGGACACGTCTGGCCAGTTATTTGTATTATCGGAAAGAGCTGGTGCTTAGATGTCAACATTGAGATGTCTGCTTCAAAAAGGAAATGACTTTCTTTATTTTATCTTAACCCTTGGAAACTTACTGGACGAGTGGGAGCTCGGTGCTGTGCAGATGCTCCCGTAGGTTTTGTGATGTACTTTCGGGTTGTTAGGCCCAATGAATGAGTAACGGTGTTTCTTGCTGGTTTTTTAGAGGAGGAACAGTATGTCTTTCATTATGTGCTGCACTCTGTAAACAGCATATCTGAAAGGCACCTTAATCCAAGTTTAGCTACCTTATGAATTTAAATTAGAATGCTGTTGTTTGATGTTCGTGCTGGCTCGACATCAATATTTGCATTTTTTTTTCCTTCCTTTTAGATTCTTCTTCCTTGTTGGATTTTTTCATTTCTGTTGAATGTGTAATTACAGCTATGGCAACAAGAGTGGAAATAAATTCTACTTTGGCGTCTTTGACGACGGTACCTGACTTAAATGAAATCAGAAATGAGGACAAGTCGCAGCGCGTGTACGTGAGTGTGCTTTCGGATGCGAGTCACAAGACGAAGGAGGCTTCAGCTTCACTAACTCTTGAAGAGAAGAGCAAGTTTGGGAGCGCTTTGAGATCTGCAACGATGCCGTCGTTGGGATCAAGGCCAAGGCTTTTCCCAAAGCCCTTTTCTAAAGAGAAACCTTCAGAAACTTTTGCAAACGTAAAACCACCTGTTCCAGCGTTCAGATCAAGTAGCCTTATGAGGAAGGCCGCTGAGGAAGCAGCAGCATCTCTTAAGGTATCGAGTGGAAATGTTCCTCCGTTAGTAGATCAGAAAGTAATTGAAGGTGAAAACAAGGCTGGCGGTGAAGTAGTGACGAACGTGACTTTCTACACCGGTCCCAGTGCGAATACTGTCATTCTTTTTGAGGCAGCAGGCACAGAGCAGTCAAAGGTGAGCCTGGCCCAAGAAAAAAGGGCTGCTGATGACCGCAGAGTGTTTACTACTATGCAAACAAAGGAGCTTCAGTGCAGTGCAAGGCTGGAGAAGCCCTCTCAGCCATCTGAGACGTCCAGGAATCCTGAAGGGTCTCTTCACAGGCAGATATCGCTTTCCTCCAGTCTTAGACCGGTCTCTTGGAACTCCCTCAAAACTGGTGAGAAAAAAGAGGCTTATGAAGTTCATCAAGGGGAGAAAACCAGTGATGATGCAAATAATATCAACAGTAAAGCTGATGTCTCTATTGATGTGCATCAAAGGCCAAAACATAGACCGGTATCTGCTATTTTTCTGGAGTCCTTACGAGATCAAAAGCATCGTCCTGTGGAAGCTTCTGAGGAAAAATCTCCCGAGGAGAAATCCTGGGCTAGAAAACCACGGCCTCTGTCCATGGACCTGACAGCTAAGTTTGAACATAAAGATTCTTCTTCTTGCAAGAAGGTGTGTTCGCCTCAGGAAAGCAAGGAGAATGTTTCGATCATTTCTTTGACGGACGTGGTCTGTCACGAGCAGGCTGAAATGGGGCCAAAAACTGAAGAAACTGAATTTAATAAAAGCGTTTCTTCCAAAACAAATTTGAAGTGCAGTAGCCAGGACATTGGCATCCTAAATAATGGAAAATACGTGTGGGAAGCAAAGTTTAAATCTAAAAGTGAACCAATTGAGACAAAAGCAGAAATAACAACTAACGTGCACGGTTCTGAAAGAAGCCCTGATACCACTGGTGACAGCAGAGCTAATAAGGGGGGGAAAAGACCAGATCACAAGGAAACGTTTATGTTTCTAGGCTCTGAAAGCCCCACAGCTTCCTCAGAAAAAGAGAATAATATCGTAAGAGGCAGTGTTAAAAAACACATTAGTCTGTTCACTTCAGATAGTCCCAGTACCTCGGCGGATACGGAGCTTCTCCCACCAGCTGCCGAGAAGGAGAACAGATGTGTGACCATCCAGCAGAGAATCAAAGAACTGACAACAGACAACGCCGATGTAAAGCCAGGAAATCTGCGCAGGTCGCTTCAGTCGCGACCGCTTTCCGCGGACTTAACAAAAATGTAGGTTGCAGAGAAATTCTTTATAATCCTCTTAACTTCTTCTCATTCAGTAAAACTTGCTCTGGCAGCACAGTAAAATATCCGAGCATTTTTGTTCCGCTAAATGTAATTGCTCTTTGTTCTTGAGCCCCTTTCTCACCTTTTCTTCCCCCCCCCCCCCCCCCCAAAAAAAAAAAAAAGAAAGATGCCCTGGCAACGTCTGCAAAAAGTAAATGCTGTGGCATCGTTGTGGCCTTGGCATCTGTCTCTAAATGTGCTATTAAAATTTCACCTGTTTGGATACGTTGGGGTGAGCATTTTAGACTGCGAGCTCGTAGGTGTGTGAGAGCCAACGAGGGGTTGCCGCGTCTGGCAGGGGTGCAGAGGGGCAGGGTTTCAGCTGGGCAGGGATCTTATCTCGCTGTCGTATTAAAGCCTAAAGGTCCACGACGTCTGTTCCAAGCTGTGGCCATGAGCAGCGTTGTTATAGCAACGTGAGATCTGCTCATTTTTACCAAAGCAGCAAAAAAAAAAAAAAAGTCTTGTCCAGTAAAGAGATTTAGTCCCAGATAATGTTTTCCCTCAGTACAAAGTTGGGCAGTTGATCCTTCAAAACCATAGAAATTTGACTGTGATGTGAATGAGGTGGCACTTTGTGCTCCTTGCGGTCCTGGGGCCACAGGGCAGGATGCTCCGTGTGGTTCGTGGCCCGTGAGCGATGCCAGAGGGGGAAGGAAGGAAGGAAAATGGGGTTTGGTGGCATAAAGGAGCTGTGCTTTGTGTGGTGAGCACAGCAGATGTTTGGTGATAGGATCCACTTTATGAGCAGGGGAATGGTAGGATTTTTCAGCAAACCTTGGTCTTTAGTATTGGGATCAAAATAAAAGAAATTTAACTGAGGCGTGAGAGTATCAGCATCTCCTCTGCTGTGCCCCAGTATGTATCTTTAGATCTTGTACTGTACAATAAGCCGCAGAACTTAGCGTTGCTGGGAAACAACAATCCTTTGGTCCAGGTGCAATTAAACCACCAAGTGCAGTTAGTTTCTATGAACCAGGGGTGATTCTCCTTTGAGAGATGTGATTTCTCGGGTAATTCCTACCAGTGTGCTCTGGTGGGCAGGGTACCTGTTCACTAGCTGGGCTGGAAGGACTAACACCACTTTCTCGTCTTAGGTTTTCAAGTCCAACGTCGAGCGGTGAAGCAAAGCCCGAGAAACCCGCTGAAACGAGCAGCGACTCCCTCCACGAAATGCAAGAAAATCTGAAAGTAAGAAAACGGCAGCGGCTGAGGGGCCTCCGGCGAGGTTTGCCTTTAGGAGGCAGAGAGCAGCGCCCCGCGCCCTGCGTGTCTTCATCAATCACTGCCTTTGAAATGGGTGTTGAGACTATTGAGAGCGACATAATCCTGATGGGTTTACTGGTGTAAGCCTATCTCGAGGAAGCGCTGAGGAAGCGTGGGAGCGTCGTGTCTGCTGGGTTTTTAAAGGTTAAATATCCCCGTGGCGCTACAGAGCGAAAACTATTTTTCTGTGATTTTTAAGGGATTTTTAATGCATGAAACACACACACACCCACACACACCCACACACACCCCCACACCCCCCAGTGAATGCACTGTGGCCGCTGTGGTTTTGTGCAGGGTTATCCTTTATTCTCTCCAAGGGTTGCGTTAGGACAGTGCATTTCTGCGTCTTGATCGCCACTCCTCCTTAGATACATGCCGCGCTTTCGCGTCGATCTCCGAAATAACACTTCACACTTTCTTGTCAAAGCTTCTGAGTTATGTGGAAAGTTCTGACTGGGGGTTGGACTCGACCTTTCGAGGTCCCTTCCAGCCCAAACCAGTCTGCTTCTGTGACTCTGTAAAAGCTGTTAGACTGTCTTGTTTCCAAGCAACGCTCTGGTGTTGCAAAACATGACTTCTCTGCTGACGCTTCTTGCTATTGGAGTTTTAATGCAGTTTTAAGGGTATTTCTTGTGAATCCTCATGGCTGTGCTTGCCCCAGCCCCGTCTGGGTTTAAGATGGGAATATATGGTAAGGAAACTAGCAGCTAGATACAAAGGTTCTGCAGTTTAATAGCGTTTTAAATACAATCAGTTTCTTTTAAAAAGAAAACGACAAGTGGAAGTGGTGTTTGTCAGAATCTGACAGTAAAGTAGGATAAAAAAAACTCCTTAGAACTCCTAGCAGAATATAGATTGGACTTAAACATCTTTATTTAGAAATAAGTATTCATCTTCTGACAATCTTCAGCTTTTTTTCAAAGAGAATCTGGAGTCAGTTCCAAGTTTTAGATTGTAAAACTTGGAAGAAAAGATTGAACCCTTGCAGGACTGGGGAGCGTTCGTTGGTTCTGGGCATTAATTGCAGACTCTACTTTACCACCAAATGCTGTTAAAAATACCAGCTTCCAGCATCCTGGTTCTATCACTTGCAAGCAAATACTAGTGAAGAACTGGCCGTAAATATTCATTCCTGTTTTCTCTTTTCACTTCAGCTCAACAGCTGAGCAGCTCCAGCTGGATATTTACTCAGCTCTTCATGTTCCTTCTAGTTACTGACCATGTAACTATTTAATTAGCGAGCAGCCAAATGTGAAAGCACGGTTCTGACAAAGTTCAGTATATTTGGTGTCTCCTGAGAGTTTAGGCTTCCTCCGAAGGTGCTACACCCCTCTGGAGCTGCTCTCTGCTTTGCTTTTGAACTGGAATTTTCCTAAGGCTCACAACACCAACGTTTGTAAGCGTTTCTGTGGTAGCTGGGGTTATGAACCTGCTAAATTTTTGTACTGGTTTTGCAAGTGTTGCCTTCTCTGGAGCACGATGCGGGTATAAATTCACTGCAGATTGAACCGCCTGCTGAAGTGGGAGCGCAGAGCCCTGCGCATCTCGTGCATCAACACTTGATACGTTTATTCCTTTTTTTTTTTATTATTTTGTATTAGAAGTAGAATTCAGGCTGTGAGATAATTCTGTCGTGATCGAGATTCGAGAGCTAGAGCTGCACGTCCACTTTGATTACCTCTGTCTCAGTGGATTTTGTCTTCAGAGAACTTGGATGCGTTTGGCTTTGCAGGTTGCGTTCGCAGAGTAGGTGCAGAGAGGCTTGACAATAAACTGGATTGCAGATCTTCTAAACAAGCTGTCCTAACTCTTGGGTTTTCTCGTTCCAGAGTAAGGAGCTGAAGCTTACGCACGGCACGGATTTCACCGAAGCACCCGCTGCTGGGAACGCTTGGAAACCCCGGCAGGTTTTAAAGCTCACAGCTAAACCTGATCAGCTAGAGAGGAAGGGAAGCTTCCTCGGAGACGGTCAGCAGTTTTCTCAGCAAAGTGAAAATTCCGTCTCGTTCACAAGCAACTTGGAAAAAAAACTAAAGGCAGCCACGCTTCCAGAAAAGACCTACGTTAAAACTGTCCGAGCCACCATGTTTGACCATAATGTTCAGAGGCACAGCGTCGCTGCTGGCCGTCCCGGAACGGACTCTGTGCTGAAAATCAGTGATGAGGTGGAGGCAAAGCCAGAAGCGGTGGCTGTGGGGCACACCAGACGATCGTGGATGGGAGAAGTGGAGGAAACCGCTGGTATAAAGAAGGAGTATCCCAAACAACCTGATTCCTCAAAACGTACAGCGGATGTAGAAAAAAGCGGAAAACCGGCTTCTTCAAGTGAAGACAAGACGGCGACTCTGGGAATTCTCTTAGAAAAATATTTGGTCGAGAAAAGTGAGAAACCCACTCCTAAAACTGCAGACGACTCTCTGATTTACCACAGGGTAGAGCCGAGGTACGAAATCTTCCAGACGTATGGTGAAAGAGCTCTGAGTGAAGCCATTACGATGGCTCCTGAAAAAAAGGCCATGACTCTCAGAGCTAGGAAATCGTCTGTGAGAGAAAATAAACCGGATGAGGATGTTTTACACCCTGGTCAGTCGGGCAGGGTGAACAGTAAAACGTCCTACTTGAAAGATGATAATGTCATTTCAGAAGCCGGAGATGCAAAGGCTTTCCCAAGCAAGTCTGTGTTGAGAGGACCTAATGATTCTTCCTCCAGTGAATGCACTTTACCTGAGCAGAAGAAAGACTCTGATAAGACAGAAAGCGATCTGATATCAATAGCTGAGAAGATCCCTTCTTCTGCAAACAAAAGTAAATGTTTGGGAATGAACGAAAAAGGCAGCAAGCTACATTCTGAAATAAAAACTGACCAGGGTGAGGTCTCTTCCATGGATAAACCAGAGAGGTCTAACACGCTGAAATGCTCTTCTGAGAAAAGGAGTTTTAGACCAGGTGGGACCGACAGCTCTGAATTCAGAGCCAGCTTGGATTGGGAAGTTGTTTCAATGGGTGTAAATAAACATGGAGCCCAGTTGGCTTCAGTGCTCTCAGGTGGACAGTTTGGTAAATCTTCCAGTAGCCACCATCCTGATACAAAAGTACTGACCACCAGTAAAGAGGAGCCTAGGGCCTTTGGGTTAAGGAAGAGTCTAGACTTCAGTTGCAAAGAACAGGACCTTAGCCTAGATAGCACAGCTTGTGAAAACAGTGAAAGAATCAGAGTCGCAGATCCAGAAGAAAAAGTCAGGAGAACCAGAAGTAGCGTTTCCGACTTGAAGATTTCTGAAAGGTGGAGGAGGAGAACCTTGCCTCAGGATTTTATCAAGACAGAAGAAGTTGTCTGGCTCACTCCCGAAAACATCAGAAGGCTGAGTCGGACAGATTCATTGCAATTAGATGAAGGCTCAATTAAAAAGAGAAGCAAAAAAGGCAAAGAAGGGCTGGAAAGGAACGAGGCGAACCAGGCTGTTCTTGGCAGTCCTGAGGATTACTTGAAAAACCAGAGTTCTGCCTTTGAGCCAAAGGCAACTTATTTTGCAGTGACTTACCAGGTTCCTGGTACCAAAAAAGAGAAAAGCTGTGTTAGTTCTCCCAGTGCCAGTGAAACTAACACCATTTCGAGCTCAAGCGAGGGAGCAACGATTAATTTGGACCCTGTTTTTCCTGGAAGGTCCAAACCTTTGTTGCAGCAACCAAATAAAATTTTGACGAGTATGCATTGCAGAGAGGACTCCCGGGAAGTTCATATTAACAAGGAGCGGGCCAAAGATGACAAAGATGGTGCTTTCTCCAAAAATACTGCGTTTGGCCATTCTCACGTATCTGGGAAAGACAGCCAACAGTATCACGAAAGAGGTTTGGATCATTCTAAAGAGAAAATTATAGATGTTGACGCTTTCCTGTTAAAACGGGATTGGGAAAATACGGTTCCATCTGATCTCAAAAGTAGCAGAAAAAAGGTCTCCTCGTACCACGAGCCCAGATCCCCCCTGCGTTATGCGCAGTTCAATAAAGATGGTGAACTAGTCCCCCTGAAAAGGAGTGAAAATAATTATGATTTACCAGGAAGGAAGGCTGAGGATGGTTACAGATCTCAGATTCTCGATATTGATGCGCTTATGGCAGAATATAAAGAGGAATCGATGAAGGCCAGTAATGTTCAGGACAAGCTCTCTGAAGATCACGGCTCGTTCAGTAGGGAAAAATCAAAGAACAAAAGACATGCGTCAGATAAGACGACTTCTTCCTATAGCTGGAAAGAGTGGAAGGGCTCAGATCACTGTTCTGTTGATAACAAGCAAAGTGACTGTGCAGAAGAGACCCACAGGCCGGAGAAATTAATTCTAAATGAGAAGAGCAAAGAGAAACTGGAATCGTGTAGCCCTGAATTTGACAAACAGAAGTCCAAAGACCGAAAGCTCAGCCCTCCTTTCTGGGGAAACCCCAGCTGCTTTTTTTCAGAGAAGTTTGTAAATTCCCCTGTGCAGTTCACTAGGAAGAAAACTTTCATCGTCGATGAGGATGAAGAAGTGAGCTTAACGTCCAGGAATCAGGGTTCAAAACCTGTGCTCGATAAGGTACAGCCCATCAACGTGGCCGCTGCAGACCAAAGGTGGGAAGTTAGTTTTGCTTCCAAGTTGTCCATAAAGGCAGATGATGGCCTCTTCCAGAAGAAGTTGGTCATAAAAGAAGAGTTCTCGGAAGTGTCTCCAGAAGGCGACTGGAACAGGAGCGTAGCAAAGAGCTCTGTAATGAGGAGCAAGGACAGCGCGAGTCAGGCAACGTGGGAGAACGACTCGGCTTCCCATGCGAAAAGTAAAAGTGATTGGAGGAACTGTACATCTGGGTTGGGGAACGCACCCACGGATTTAAGACGGTCCTATTCGGAAAAGATCCGCCAAGGAAAAGACAACGTCCCGCTTCCGCAGGAAGCGAGGGGCAGGAGGGATCTGCACCGCTGCCGGCAGAGCTTCCCCTTGGAGAGTGCGGGGAGCGGGTGGAAACACAGGATGCCACCGCAGTCGGAGTTTTTCTTCCAGGAGGATAAAAAGGTATTGCTGGAGGTATCTGGGTGTTCCCTGGGGCTGACGTGGAGGGTGGGGAGAAGCTTTTAAGTTGTCTCTCTGTCGCTTCTCGGCTTTGCAGCGAGGGAGCTTCTCGACAGACGTCATCTCCTTGGGGCTTGTATTTTCTCGTGGAATTTGTGTTGTTCTAGATGGCTCAATTTTTATTTTTTTTTTTAAGCATACAAATATCTATTGACCTTTCCATGGAGAGCCTGAAAAAGCTTTAAAATGTGTGCATATTATTTTATTAATGCTATGAAGCTAGGCTGTGAAATTAACTCTACTGTTCTATCATTTGGAAATAGGTGGTTTGGGTTCATTTTAGAAGTTGCCAACAGAGATCTGTTGGGAGTTCTTCTTGGTTTGGTTTGTTTTTCTGAAGGAAGCAAATTATTATTATTGATTTTTTTTACTGTGTGAGTGACCCTCATTTGTGTCACCGCTGGTGCTGACTTGGGTGAAATGCCCGTGGGAAGTGCCAGTGACTCCCTTAGCACAGGGACGCCCCCGTGCATCGAGGCGTGCTCGGCTGGGCAGTGATATCTAATCATCTTCCACTTGGCATTTTCACCTTTGAACTTCCCTTTTTTTTCCTAAAGGGCGTTTTATATACGTCTGTGCCTGCCTGTGTCAGTAACAGCGTAATAACTTCATTTTAACAGGCTTCTAGGAAAGACTGGACCAAGCAGAGTTCAGACAAACCAGATGCAACAGACTTGCCCTTGGTCTCCTCTCAGAGGAGCCAGCACGGTTCCTGTAAGGACCGGAGGGCGGGTGATGGGCCGGTAGGTTGTTTTGGAGGAGGTTCTTTGGCAGGGAGGAGGGAGGGATAAGGAGGTGCAGCCTGATTTACTCTCTTCAGCGCTGTTTTCCTTTTGGCAAATAGCTGTGAAGGAAGGAGTGTGTCCTGTAGCAGGAGGAGCGGAGAGCTGGCAGAGAACGCCCCTGCCCGGGGCTCACCCCCTGGTCTGTGCCAAATCCTCACGCACAAAGCGCTGACCATGAGGAGCGCTTATTTTTCCTTCTAAGTGGAGAATTTTCATCCTAAACTCTTTTAAGATGGCTCTAGATCATTATACTTTTTGTTGATTCCTCAGCTTAGATAATGAAAACTATATTCCAGAAAATCCTTTCTGGAGAGTTTGTGCTGAGAAGTGGCTGTGGCAGCCTCATAGCCTGGAAAAAGGTGGGTTTGCTTTTCTTTCTAAGAGAAGTCTTCATGTGAAGAATCGCAGCTGGTGTTCCTGGCAGTCTGATCTGTCTCTAATGTGCTGCTTTTGAGGTAAATTCCCACGTAAAGTTGTTGGGTGATACTCTCCCACGTTGCAGAAGGATGACTTTAGCCCGCAGATGAATTGTACCTTGGGAAATAGCATCCTACGGCCAGAGGTTGTTCTGAAATACAAAGCAAAGATCTGGATCTTCCAAAAGTTATATAAGAAATGAAATAATCAGAATTTTCTGTGGAAAAGGAAGGATTTGAAAACCACACCAACAACTCAGAACTCTACAATTTTAAGAGAGACTTTGCTGCTGCCACTAAAATCCCTCCTTACTGGATGAACTTGTTTTGAAACGCTGCAAGTGCTGGGGTGGTGGTTGTGGTTTGTTGGGGGTTTTTTTAAGGTTTTTTTGGGGGTTTTGTTTTGTTTTGTGGGTTTGTTTGTGGTTTGTGTTTTGGTTGGTTTGGTTTGATTTGGTTTTGGTTTTGTTTTGTTTTATTTAACTTTGTGCATGGAAACAGGTTTGCTACACTGGAATAATACTGTAGCACTTCAGAGTGCACTCTTGCGGATATATACGCTTAAGAGTTATAAAACTTTAGTAAATCTGGATGTGCCCACGTACTCTCAAAACTCTTGCACTTGTCTGGGAGAGGAGTGACTGAGCTGTTACCACAGTAACGGTCCCAAGGTCAGACCTCCTCTCTCCTCTCAGTCTGCAGCACACTCGTGTGGTGACTGAGTGTATTGTCCTCCCAGAGATCCTGGGGTTTAATTGCTCATCCTGCTCTTCAGAGCCCTTTAATAGAGAATGGACAACAAGCTGGACGAAAGGAAAGGAACAGAGTGAGGGTTTTTTTTTTCCTCTTTTAGTGAAGAAAAAGAAAACACCCAATTCTCTAAGGATTTTATAAGCAAATTTCCTAATAGTTTTGGAAACGGGCTCATATTGTTCCAGTTTTAGTCCTAAATCTTCACGGAAGGCACCCAAGGGCTGATAGCCCCTTGTCTTTCCCATTCTTAGCATGGACTTGAGGTTGAGTGTTCACCTGGGGGCGAGTCTGGGTTCTTTGCAGAATCGGCTGCTACGATTCAATCCCTAGCAGCTGTTCCAGGGCAGACGTGTGAAGGTGTCACCGAGGAGGTGGAACACGCGGGAGAGAAGCGCTGGCAGAACCAGCGCTGGGTAATCCAGCTGTTCAGGTGGCGTATGCAGATGAATACGACTGTTCTTCTCCAGCCTGGGCCACACTTAATAGTGTGAAGCTACTTCCAATAAACCTTTGACTTCATCAAGTGTAGCTGGAGATGGGGAGGGAAGGCCGTTGACCCACTCGAAGAGAAAGCTCGTGCATCCAGCACCCCCCGGGGTCCAGCAGGATCCGAGCGCTTTGCCCCTTCGTGTGGCTCTGAAAAGCCTCCTCGTGGTGGGTGTTTTGTTCTGCAGCGCCCGGGTAGCAAAAAGGGCAGCGTGGCCTTGGAGCATGTGAATCGTGAGTGGGCAGGTGCAGAGAAGTGATTTTTACATCTGTCTGGGACAAAACCCACTATGCTTTCATGTTTTCCGAAGCCCCGCATGGATACCCCAGAAGATTAGGTAGAAATGAACTATTTCTTCAGGCAGCAGGGTTAATACCGCCGTTTGCGTTTGGAGAAAATACATCCGGAGAAAATAACCAGGACTTCTGCTGCGCAGTCGCCGTTCTCATCAGCGCGTTTCAACACTTCCCTCTGGTGGAGAGACGCGCGGCGCTTGTGTTTGACCCGCGGCAGAGTCACGGTTCAGTGACGTGTTTCCTCTGAATCGGAATGAGGTCTGGGCTTCGCTTTGGTACAACAGGATTAGAAGGAAACTAAGCGGCCGCTGTTTTGTTTGAATGCTTTCTAGTCTTACCTGGTTCCTTGCGACGTTGCTCGCTTTCTCTTGTGGCACAGGGACAAAAAAATTAGTCTGCAGTACATAGTGGTGGTCGCTCAAGATGCCGTTACCTTTCTAACGAGGCCATAGTGCTCAGAGTCCCAGCTTGCTCCTTTTATTGTAGGATAAAAGATTTGCTTTCGTTCCCATTCTCTACTCAAGCAGTGTAAGCAACTGCCCTGTCTGTATTCTTTGATATCTGACGAAACAGCTTAAATCAATGTGCATTTGCTGCGTTATTTCCCTGGGGTAATCATAGAATTGTTCTGGTTGGCAGAGCCCTTTCAGCTCATCGAGTCCAGCCGCTCCCCCAGCACTGCCAGGGCACCACTGACCCCTGGCCCTCAGCACC
>JAAGNO010009158.1:0-59965 GCA_033439905.1 Ceryle rudis | reverse complement strand
AGCCGGCGGACGCCAGGTCTACCCCGGAGCCGGCGGACACCAGGTCTACCCCGGGGGCCGCGGACACCAGGTCAACCCGGGAGCGGGCGGCGACCGGGTCTACCCCGGGCAGGGGGGAAGCCAGGGCGGGCCGGGGGCCGGCGGCTGCCGCCTCTGCCCCGAGGGGAAAGCGCGGGGGCGTGAGCCGGTGCAGCGTCTCTCGCGGTCGGCGGCCACTGCACGGTGGAGAGGCACTGGGCGGGACGGGGGAGTAACCCGCGGAGACCCCCCAGGGGCTGGCGGTGCTGGCGCCTTGGACGTGGAACCCACGCCCGGGGAGCGAAGCGGCGCTGCCCGCCCCGGTCAGAGGGGAAGGCGACGCTGGGAGGGTTTGTAGGCAGCTGCCTGCACCGCAGAAACGTTGTTCAGTTAAAACTCTAATAACCTCCCTAGAGGTCACAGATGCTGCAGGTTCAAAGCCTTCCAGAGTAAGGAAAGATGTAATGATGTTCCCCTGACAGTTGTCCTTGGTGGCAGGGTGTCTCCCTAGACACCTGTCTTCGGCTGTGAAATCTTAGTAGTCCTTGTGAATTTGGCCCCAATGGACACAGACGCTGAATTTACCACATCCCGTCACCTCTCTTAATTACTGTATGCTGACTAAGCATGGTGGAAGAGTTTCTCTTGCGTATGTCAGGTCTGTGTGCGTTGCACGTGCATGTTCTGAGGCCAGGCTTACCAGTGTGCTCCTGACCTCTTGCTTCCCTCCAGCTCCTCTCAGTTAACCCAATGTTTAAATGTGTTATGAAGATAATGGCTTTTGCTTTGGAAAAAAACCAAAATAATAAATGAAGTGACACACTTTTATCTGGTGATGAGAATGATTACTGTATCTGAGTAAGTGGTGAGGGCGAAGGAACATACTGGTGTTCTCACACCAGTACGATAGTTGGATAACTATTGACAAATGCTGACTTTTAAATGGTGACTGCTGATTCGGGAGGATTTGTTAACTTTGGTAATAAACCAGAAAGGGCTCCTTTTAATAGCAATCTCAACACTTGAACTGGTAGAGTGGCTTGTTAGCTCAAGCCTTGACTTAGCTGAGAATCAGAAGAGCTCTTAAACTCTGGGATGCCCTTCTGCCTCAGACAAATCTGGTATGTACTAAACGCATCATCTGTAAGACAGGATATTTATTTTGCAATATCATTTTCAAAAACGTGGTAGATATCAAATGCCTGAGCTAGATACAGAAAGCCTGCCCTTCAGTCTGCTTCTGTGCAAATGTGCATTTTGAAATGGTTTATGATTGCAGGGCGGCAGTTTTACTTGGAGTCTTACTTTTGTATTTTAATTAGCTGTCATCAAAGCTGGAGTTCAGCCTCTGACACTTGTGAAGCACGCCATGAACATGCCCTCTAGGTATCTGGTTAAAGTATTGGAACTAATTACCCCGAGCCCATTCTCTATGAAGCAATGTACAAAATGGATCGACTGTATGGAAATCTTTTTCCCATTAAATATACAGTGTCCTGAGTCACGTCTCACTGTGAACTTACTGATGATTGTATCTAAAAAAATGGGTATTCTCATTCCCCTTATTCTCACCCCCTCTCTTAAATTAAATTTGTTGGTTTCAAGTCTTTGGTAAGTGCTGTTGGTTTAAACAGTTCCCTGTGACAGTAACCCACATTCAGTTACTGTTTCTCAGAGTTTTTAACAGATTTGTCTGGCCTGTGCTCTAACACAGCGTGATCTTTTAGGAGGTTTAGAGATCCTCCAGTAGTAAAGCTATCATTGTATTCAAATAAACAGAATGATAAATGACTTCTCTCAGCAGCATAACTTGCTTTCTATTTAAAGTGGCTTTTCTGAGTGGAGCGTATCTAGGCTGTGAAGGAGCAGATTTTTCTAGGAAGTAGTGGAAGGCAGGAAGAATCATTAAAAAGAGGGGAGAGTATTAAGCCACAAAAATAGAGACAGATCAGAGTTTTTCAGCTTTACAGACAAAATTTTGCCTTCTCACACTGTGGCACAATAATTTCTTTGGTTGTTATCCAAGATGGCTCACAGAATGTGACCACAGTTTTGTGGATCAGATCAGGGGGTTGAATGGGTCTGTAAAGCTCAGGGAGGAATGCGTTAGGAATGGTAAGTGGAGTTTCGGGGAAAATGGGTGACACTTCTCCTGTTTTGCTTGCTGCTTTCCTGGGGAAGCCAGTGGCTACTCCTGAGGGACTTTGCACAGTTGGCACAGATCACTGACTGAGGGTTAGCATTGGTTGGTGGTTCTGCCGTGCTGGATAAATGCATGACATGGAATCCCCTCCTTTCTCCTTTAGATCTTCACCCCTTTCCTTCATGTTCTGTGGTAGGATGTGTTCCCTCCTCCTCTGTCAGCACACTGCCTGCTCGGACACCATTCTTCTTCCTCCCCGGCCACCCCCCAACCGTGTTTCTCTGTCCTGAGAGTGAACTGGCTGGAAGAAAGTAGGTTTCTTTCTTTGCCCTGCAAGTACACAGACTGGGCCTGGTGGCACAGGCCACTTGTGTTTAGTCGTGCTGGACAGCCTGCAGCTCTGCCTGCATTTGGAGCAAGCTGTGAGCAGGACACTGAACTCAGCATGGTGGAATTTAAACTGCAAGTTTTCAAAGCCCATTGCTGGACACAGTCGGTGTCTGACAAGCTTCAGTTTCATTAGCTGCCTCCAATGAGTATAAAGCTGCACGGCGCACCTTTGCAGAGATCAGATGCTTCTCTGTGATGTTATTGGGTGTTTTTAAAAATAACTTCATCAGTCCACTTTAAAAGTGCTGGTCTGCTCTAATAACAGTGCCTGATGGTGCTTTTCCAGGAAAGGAGATTGGCACTTTTCCTGCTGTCATACATACAGCTTCTGCTCTATATAGAATACAACTTAGAAAAACAAAGGCTTCAAAATAACCACCAGTCTTGCACAAAGATTAATATGTTTGGTTTAGGAACAACTGAACACATTAACTGCCAGTCTCTTTTCAGTGGTGCCCTGGGATAGGACGAGAGGTAACGGTAGCAAGGTGAAACACGGGAAGTTCCAACTCAACATGAGGAAAATCTCCACTGTGAAAGTGACAGAGCCTTGGAACAGGCTGCCCAGAGAGGTTGAGGAGTCTCCTTCTCTAGAGACTTTCAAGACCCACCCAGATCTGTTCCTGTGTGGCCTGCCCTGGGTGATCCTGCGCTGGCAGGGGGTTGGACTCTGTGATTTCCAGAGGTCCCTTCCAACCCCTGCCATTCTGTGAACTGCTTTGGACAGTATTGGGTTATGGAAAAGATAGGATCAAACTAAATGCAGAGTTAAAGGTAATAACTTCATATACCTGTGTCCTGAGGAAATCTTTATGATAAGGTACTTTAGGTAATGAAGGGACAACAGGCCAAGAACCTCTTTTTCTTTCAGTGCCAATTAGAAGTTCATTAGCTTTTAAAAGTATCTAAAGTACTACTTTGTGCATGTGTGTATAATCTATATGTTGGTGGGAAGCAACCAGATGAAGCAACCCTATGTACTGCTATAGACTGGGTGATGAGTGGCTGGAGAGTGGCCTGGCAGAGAGGGACCTGGGAGTGCTGGTTGACAGCCGGCTGAACATGAGCCAGCAGTGTGCCCAGGTGGCACGAAGGCCAATGGCATCCTGGCCTGTATCAGGAATAGTGTGGCCAGCAGGACTAGGGATGTAATTCTGCCCCTGTACTCGGCACTGGTGAGGCCTCACCTCCAGTACTGTGTGCAGTTCTGGGCCCCTCACTTCAAGAAGGATATTGAGGTGCTGGAGCGGGTCCAGAGGAGAGCGACAAGGCTGGGGAAGGGACTGTAGGGAAAGTCTTATGAGGAGAGGCTGAGGGAGCTGGGGTTGGTCAGCCTGGAGAAGAGGAGACTCAGGGGGGACCTCATCACTCTCTACAGCTACCTCAAGGGAAGTTGCAGTCAGGCGGGGGTTCTCCCAGGCAACCAGTGACAGGACGAGAGGGCAGGGCCTGAAGCTGGGCCAGGGGAGGTTTAGGTTGCATCTTAGGAAGCACTTCCTCATGGAAAGGGTGATAGAACACTGGAATGGACTGCCCAGGGAGGTGGTGGAGTCACCATCCCTGGGGGTGTTTAAGAAAAGATTGGATGCTGCACTTAGTGTCATGATTTAGCTGATGTCGTGGTGTTAGGTCATAGGCTGGACTCGATGATCTTAGAGGTCTTTTCCAGCATCAATAATTCTGTGATTCTGTGAAATAGTATAGAACCAGTTTCAGTTTCTTTTGAGGGTCTAAAAAGTAGTTGTGTGCTTGTGCACACTGGGAGTATCAGTTGGGAAACTGCAATTGCGTGACATACCTAGTAAGTCATTCTGTGATGGTGTATGCAGGAGCAACGTTCTAATTTACTCATCTTTGGTGTTTGTGAACAGGTGGCACTGTTAAAAAGTTCAGTTAATTCTGTGGGAATTTGATAATGCTGGGGGAATCAGAAGAGAGTAGCAGTCAAAGTGAGGCTCCTGATGGCTCTCAGAAGAGAGGCAGCCCTCTGTAGCCTCATTTGTAAGCTACTATCCTCTTAAAAATTCTTCTTCAAGAATATTCACTGGTGTCCTCATCATAAACTGGGAACTTGCACTCTTGATTAACTGAATTGTGCTCCAGGGACGACTCGCTATTACAGGAAAAAAGCACCGGGGAGATCATGGCTTATTCTAGGACCCAGTGTGCTGTGAATGTTCATAGGAATACCCTTTACTCTCCCTGTCCTTCTCAATTGCTTCTGGGTTCCTTTCCTTCTTCCTTTCTGATTCTCTCTCTTTCACCATGCCTCTGACTGAGGTCTAGTCATGTTCTTTAAGCATCTGCCTAAATGTTTGCAGCACAGGATCTAAGTACCTATTTCTACTGTAACATCAAAGGATCTCATTTCAAAATTACAACTTTTCCTTCGAACAAGAAGAAAAAAAGGTTCCCTGTTGCTATGGTGACAGCACTATATAAAAGTCTATAAATAAACAGCTTTGATTTTGCAGTATTTTTGCTTTTCTAATGAGATATAGTTAAATATCAAAATCAGAGGAGGTGACAGTTTACCAATTTTATCAAATACATATTCATATGCCTTCTGGTTTACAGTATTTCTGCTGAGAACAATTAAATAGTAAGCTCTTTATTTTACTTTCTATGGAAAGCTGATGTTTTGAAAAATCGTAGCCTAGTATTTAGAGAAAAACTTTTAGATGCCAAAAGGCACTCCACTAAAAATGCGGTATCTGTTTTAATTTTAATAAAAACACACATTTTGAGGCAAATGCCCATATCTCTAAGACACAGTGTTTTGCTGTCTTAGCATCTATGTTCCAGTCAAGTGTCTGTAAACGCAGTTGTGTTCCTCTGCAGTATTTGAAACCCCACTGGTGCACAACAGCAAAGCTTGATAATGTCACTGACTTTTTTTTTTAATGTTAAAATGACAAAGGCAGAGTAAAAAAAATCATGTATTTCTTGTTCACATTTGAAGAGAAGGGGAGAATTGGCTTTTTTGTAAGCCTTTTGTTCTCAGGTCCATGATGTAAAAGTGGCTTGCTCTCTGTGATAAAGGTGATAATTGTAAAATGGATTGGATGAAGACAATAAGCTGCTTCTTCAGAATTCATCAACTATCTGTCAGGCCTTACAAAAAAAGCCCTTTTCATCAGTAATCTCCGGAGCCCAGTCCACTCAGCTGCAGTTCTGAAGTACTACTGCAGCCTGGTTTCCCAGTAGTGCACTGGAATATTGCCCCTCACAGATGTTTCTCACTCAGGTCACAGATGCACTTTGTGTAACAGCAAAGGAGAGTTTGTGCTGGAAGGAACTTTCCTTAGGGGAAGGAAAAGAGGTATTTGTAATATGCAGACATATTCCTTTGCTAAAGGCACAACTTAATTTCTTAATATTCTGTGTTAAAGGCACAGTCTAATTTGTTGTTGGAAACTGATTTTTCTGCAGTGGCCTGAAGAGAGCTTTCTTCAGTCCTAAGCTGTGGAGTGCAGCTTATGCACCGGCAGGGAGCAGATCTGCTTTCTACTGCAGCCACGGCTCTGTATTCAAAGAAGCTCTCAGCTTTTCAAAGAACTTCGGAGCACTATCCTGTCCTCTTAAATGTTTGCTAGAATAACACCATGTTATTCACTGTCTTGTTCCCTCTGTGCCTTCAGACTTGTGTCTACTTGCTTTACCACCTTAACATACATTTTACTAAATACCTTTTACTTCAAAACATGTCTAACTGGAAGGGAAAAGGACAAATGGTATTTTTTTTCCAGTTAGTTATACACAGTTACTTTTCAAAGAGTGAAACATGTACATCTGCACACAGCAACTGAAGGTAAGGGCAGAACAGGAGCAAGGAATGGTGTCCTCGAAGGTCTTGCTTGAGTAGTGACAGCCTGCACAGGTTTGATTTATGTTTCATGGGCTTTTCTCCTGGTTGAGCTGCTGCTGTGGCCAGGGTGGTGACACTCACCTGAAGAACGGTGACAGCTTCAGTGTTTTCTGTGGAGTGAATTAGCCCCAGACAGCTGCCTCTGAGCCTGGTGCTGTTGTGCCATGAGACTGCGCTGACCTCCCAGAGGGTGGCACAGAGTCCTGGCCCTGTGCCTGCTTCAGTACTGTGTTTTGTGGGGGCTTGAGGCCAGAATCAGGAGCAGGTTGTGCTCTTTACCTACTGGAAAGAAGTTTGAGCTTCACCTGTATCAAAGGCAGTTTTACCTGCATTGAGGTTAAACCTGGACAGTCAGTTTTTGACCTGCAAGTCTCATCTGCCTTCACAGGATTGTGTAGCTGACAGCAGACAAGGCAGTTCAAGGTCTCTCCCAAAAGGGCCATTGCAAAGGCTGATGAGGTTTATGGGCAGCCTGAACCCAAACAGAGTATGTGCTGCCTCCAAGAGCAACATGGAGGTGAGAAGGGTGGCAAACAGTGAGTCTTGCAAGCGTTTCAAGTTCGCAGTTACTCCCAGGACTAATGGCTTGGGTTTGGTGTACACAGAGACCATGTTGATGCTGGAGCAGGACCAGGCTCTGGAGTCACTGAAAGAATTTTCTCAACTGGAAAGCACTATTATTACTGGTAAATGCTGCCTTTTAATAAAGTGGCAGCTTTATTTAGAGGCCTTTTCTTAGGGTAGGAGTATGAAATGCACATATTGATATTAATGACAGGACAAGCTGGTGAGGACAAGATGTGGAGCTATTGTGTGTCTCCTTTTTGGCATGGATAGGACAAAGGGTGAAACGGTGCATATACCAGCTTATTTTATTTTCCTTCTTCAGAATTTCTGCTTTTCCGTGGTGCTATTCTTTTTCTTTCAATTTTTTCTTTCCTTTTTTTTTTTTTTTTCCTTTTAATGGGAGCCAGGACCATCTGGTGAAATTTGCCATTGTCGGGTCTAGGTTTTCTGATGTATTGCCTGTCAAGTTATATTGTATGTTCAGATGAGTTTCTCATATGATGTGCTGACAATTACTGACAGCCCTGAGATGAGAAGTTGGAAGCTAAGGAGAAAGAAGAGAGGGACAGAGTTAGCTTTATAAATATAATCTTGATTGCTCTTGATTGGTGGGATTTCACTTTTGGTACCTATGGTTGACTTTTCTAGTAAAGATAGTTGAATGAGTAAACTTTAAAGCAAGACAGGCCAACGAGGCGAGGTGGTGGAGTTGCTGTTTACATGAGAGAGCAACTGGAATGTATTGAGTTCTGTCCGGGGGAGGTTGAGGGGCAACTTGAGAGTCTGTGGGTGCGAATTAAGGGGCAGGCTGGCATGGGTGATACTGTTGTAGGTATCTATTACAGGTCACCTGATCAGGATGAAGAATTTGATGAGGCCTTCTACAGGCAGCTGACAGCAGCCTCGCAATCACAGGCCCTGGTTCTCATGGGGGATTTTAACTACCCAGACATTTGCTGGGAGAGCTACACAGCCAGCCATTCACAGTCCAGGAGGTTTCTCCAGTGCACCGATGATAACTTCTCGATGCAAATGGTGGATGAGCCAACTAGGAGAGGAGCAGTGCTGGATCTTATACTTGCTAACAAGCAGAGTCTGGTTGAAGCGGTGAAGGCTGGAGGCAGCCTTGGCTGCAGCAACCATGAGATAGTGGAGTTCAGAATATTGTGCGGTAGGAACAGGATACCAAGCAGGATCACAACCCTGGACTTCAGCAGGGCCAACTTTGACCTTTTCAAGAAATTGCTAGGGGGAATCCCATGGGATGGGGCCCATAAAGGGGCCCAAGACAGTTGGATTATTTTTAAAGACCACTTTTTTAAAGCTCAGGATCAGAGCATCCCAGTGAGTAGCAAAACAAGAAAGGGAGTCAGGAGACCTGCATGGTTAAGCAGGGAACTGCTGGGCAAACTCAAGTGGAAGAGGATAGTCTACAGATCATGGAAGGAGGGGATGGCCACTTGGGACAAATATAAGACTGTTGTCAGAGAATGTAAGGAGGCAACTAGGAAAGCTAAAGCCTCCCTGGAGTTAAATCTAGCAAGGGAGGTCAAGGGAAAAAAAGGGCTTCTTCAAATACATTGCAGATAAAACTAACACTAGAGGCAATGTAGGCCCACTGTCCTGGTGGATACGGAGAAGGTGGAGTTACTGAATGCCTTCTTTGCCTCTGTCTATACTACTGGAGACTGTCCTCAGGAGCCCCAGATGCCCGAGGCCCCAGAGGAAGTCAGGTTAAAAGATGAGTTTTGCTTAGTTGATGAGGACTGGGTTAAAGATCAGTTGAGTGATCTGAATGTACATAAATGCATGGGCCCCGATGGAATAAACCCACGGGTGCTGAGGGAGCTGCCGGAAGTCATTGCTAGACCACTCTCCATCATCTTTAGTAAGTTGTGGAGAACAGGAGAGGTGCCTGAGGACTGGAGGAAAGCAAATGTCACTCCAGTCTTCAACAAGGGTAAGAAGGAGGACCGGGGTACAGACGGGTCAGCCTCACCCCCATCCCTGGAAAGGTGATGGAACAACATATCCTTGCCACTGTCTCCAGGCATATCAAGGAAAAGAGGGTCATCAGGAGCAGTCAACATGGTTTTACCACGGGGAAGTCATGTTCTGTGAGGATGTAACCGGGGGGTAGATGATGGTAGAGCAGTGGATGTCATTTATCTGAATTTCAGTAAAGCATTTGACACTGTCTCCCACAGCATCCTTGCAGCTAAACTGAGAAAGTGTGGTGTGGGCGATCAGACAGTGAGGTGGACTGTTAACTGGTTGAAAGAAAGAAGTCAGACAGTTATGGTCAATGGGATAGAGTCTAGTTGGAGGCCTGTATCTAGTGATATCCCTCAGGGGTCGATACTGGGACCAGTCTTATTCAACATATTCACCAATGATCTGGATGAGGGAATAGAGTGCACTGTCTGCAAGTTTGCTGATGACACAAAGCTGGGAGGAGTGGCTGACGCACTGGAAGGCTGTGCTGCCATCCAGCGAGACTTGGACAGGCTGGAGGGTTGGGTGGGGAGAAATTTAATGAAATATAACAAGGGCAAGTGTAGAGTCTTGCATCTGGGGAAGAACAACCTCAGGTATCAGTACAGGTTGGGGACTGATCTGTTAGAGTGTAGCACAGGAGAAAGGGACCTGGGGGTCCTTGTGGACAGCAGGATGACCATGAGCCAGCAATGTGCCCTTGTGGCCAAAAGGCCAATGGCATCCTGGGGTGTATTAGGAGGGGTGTGGTTAGTAGGTTGCAAGAGGTTCTCCTCCCACTTTACTCTGCCCTGGTGAGACCGCATCTGGAATATTGTGTCCAGTTCTGGGCCCCTCAGTTCAAGAAGGACAGGGAACAGCTCCAAAGAGTCCATCACAGAGCCACAGAGATGACTAAGGGAGTGGAGCATCTCTCTTATGATGAAAGGCTGAGGGAGCTGGGTCTCTTTAGCTTGGAGAAGAGGAAACTGAGGGGTGACCTCATTAATGTTTATAAATATGTAAAGGGCGAGTGTCAGGAAGATGGAGTCAGGCTCTTCTCAGTGATGTCCAGTGATAGGACAAGGGGCAATGGGTGCAAACTGGAGCATAGGAGATTCTGAAGAATTTAAAGGAAAAACTTTTTCACAGTGAGGGTGACAGAGCAGTGGAACAGGCTGCCCAGAGGGGGTTGTGGAGTCTCCTTCTCTGGAGACATTCAAAACTGAATTGGATGTATTCCTATGTGACCTGCTCTAGGTGGTCCTGCTCTGGCAGGAGGGTTGGAGTAGATCTTTTGAGGTCCCTTCCAATCCTTAGTATTCTGTGAAGTTCAAAAACAACTCACTGCTTTATTGATCTGGCCAATTGAAAAAATGAAGAATGATAACAAGTTGTGAAATCTATCTTGTGAGCAGCTTAATTGCTACTCGGGGCTTCAAATTATGGCAGGAAAAAATGAAGAACAAAACTGAACAGTTCATAGCTTGTTTGGATTCTGGTTTACAAAATACACCATAATCTTTGTCAGCGTGTGAGGAAATGCAATTGTGCTGTGGACCTCTACATATAAAAAAACCCCTGCTTTAATTATTAAATAAATAAAATTATTGCTGCAATTATTTCAGAGTTGCTTATTGCTTTCCTACATGTGACCTGTCTGCAAAGGTTATTATGAATTTGGGGGAAACTGTAGTTCATTTTACTACAGAATTATTAGTGGATTAGGATACTGGGATACTGTCATTATTAGGATACCTGGTGGTGCCCTAATAAAATCAGAAATGTTTTGAGATCTCCTATCTAAGAAGAGACTGGGGAAGGATTGAGAATGAGGAAGGAAAGGCTGAAATTTAAGTAAGTGTGAGCATGGTGAAGAGTTAAGGCTACAGAAAGATTAAGTGAGGAACAAAAAAAAATCAACGACAAAACTATGAGTAGAGTACGAACGTCCCAAGTTTAACTGCAGTACCTTAGCTGCAAGAATATGACCAAATTGTCTGTAGCATACTGGATAGCACTGCAGGGAGTCAAGGCTGATCTTCAGTCCTTAAACACACTTAAGTGAACTCTGAGCAAGCTTACTGGGAAAAGGGTAACAAAGCAAGTCAGAAATGGGATGTGTGTGCTCAGGCACGTGCAGTGGGCTTAATACTCCAGGCAGCATTCCCACAGCCACGTGGCTGGGGAGCGTACAGAGTCTTGGAGCACACTGTGCGGTTCCTTAAATGTATTGCAGTCCAGAAATGCAGCCGAGATCACTTGTCCAGGCATAAAAGACAAAGTTAGGAAGGAGAGCAATCCCATCGTGAGAAAGTTGTGAGAGGAGCTGGATGCAGTCTGGCATAACACTGGCTGTGCAGGGCATGTACTGACCAGAACCCTCTCAGGGGTTGCCTGGGTCTGCTGCAGCAAAAATTTCGGCTTCCGACAGTGTAGAATGATGAAGATCTTGACATGTCTATTATGCTGTTTCAGGTAAAGGTGACTGGTGAATGGGTCTGCAATGTGACTGATGTACACTGCTTTCTTTCCCGTAATGAGGAGGTGAGAGGGTGGAGATTACTTAAGTGCCTGACTAGAGACAACATAACGTACCAGTGTTCATTTGTCTGGAGGGATACACAGCCCATATACAGTTTAGAAACATGTGAAAAAATAGGGAGCTGTTGGCTTTTAAAATCAGAGAGCACTCCAGTCTGCTGGTCTAAAATCTTGTTTCTGTGACATAAATGCGCTACTATGCATTTTGTATTTATAGTGTGTGTACAGGATAAGTCATAAGTCTAAAATGAACCAAGAAAGTATGTATAGATAGTACTGGTAAGGTTAAGCCCTTCATAAAATCATAGCAGATGTTCTTTTTCATAGGTGATCTGCAAATGGATTTTTTTTTTTGTTTGATTCTATATCAGTAAATATCTTTTCCTTCTCCCTTCAAGTCTTTCTCCTCTTTCTCTGATTCATGCCCGGTGATGATATGCTATAGCTAAATTATCAGAGATATTTCTTTTTAGGGATATCAGTGTCCTCCACCTTGCTGTTGTGAAATCTCTATTTCTGTTTTCTGCAGCATACTGAAAGCAAGAGAAGTGAGCAGGGTGTTGCCATTCTTTATCGCAGGCAGGATGATAAATTACACGTCCTGGGAAGTTTAAAGAAGTGTCAGAATGCAAATCATTGACCCACAGGGATATGTGGTTGAAAGTGCTGATCCGGCCAGGAGTTAAGCATGTGCTTTAATCTAAACATAAGTGTTGCATCCATTTGGTGTATCTACCTGGCACCATACAGTGCGGGGTAAGCAAAGCTCTTCCTATGTAAGGATTCATTTGTTTTAGTGGCTTGAAGTAGGACAAGTAAATAAGCCTTTTCCAGTCACCCGGAAGAGTGCTCAGAGTAATGCACGTGTTATTCTTCTGCATTACTGTCCTTGACTTTACAGTGTGAACTGAAGTAGCTGGAAACTGTAATGGTGGCGTTTGCTACCTTGCAGTGCATCTGTCCACTTTTCCTCCTTGCTTTTCACACTCTGCCCGTGTCAGCTACCTATGAACAGAACACCTTGTCTGTAGTAGATGGTACCGTAGTGTGGTGCCTCTGCCTAGCAGGGCTGAAGCATTAGAAAAGACAGATGATGTTACAAGGGAGTACATAGCTTTTCCTACCTTGGAAACAGGGAAATAGATAGAAATTTTCAATCATTTACAGTTCAACGCCTTTCCCTCCTTTTGCCTTTGGAGCAAAGCTCTGTACAGTGGCTTACTTTCCACCCGCCTAAGAAAGAAAACTTTTGGCAAAGTGGCTAAAGGAGGATTGAAGCTTTTTTCTTTTGTCTGTCTGCTGATGGCAGTGTGCAGTAGGCAGAGTTGCCTAGGTCTTCTCTTCATCTAGTTCTTATTCTGGTTGTCCTGTAATAGAAGCACTCTTTTTGGCTCTGTTTTCTTTCGTTCATTTTCATGACATGTTTTTTGCTCCTTTGAATATGATGGCATGTGTGCTTTGTGAGGAAGCAGCAGATGCTGTCCACCTGTGAAGTCTCTGTCACCTTCCTGCTGGCTTTGAGTCTGCATTCGAACTAGGAGGGGAGATGTTATTTTTGTGTACAGAGGGAAATGTTTGCATTTGTTAGGGTTTTCTTGTTCTGTATTAGTTGTCATCCCTCTTGCATCATTGAGACCCTAAAAGAGAGTCGAGGGCTGAGTTTTCCCAATGCACTCATTTTATATCATCATTTGTTTCCACTGAATTACCTCCAGCTGATCCCCGCAGCATTGCAGCCAGTACTGCAATTCCCACATCCATCCCCTGTGTTTTAAATGATTTTTCTTTTCTTCATACAGTGTAATGAGGTCTCAGGCTCATGACTGGAAATTTCTTGGTGCTTTACTGATAAACACAGATCAAAAAGATATCTTCCAGTCTGCTCTGTCTTTCTCTGGAGCCATCTTTGAAGGTTGTGCGTTCTTTTGCTGTACCTCCTTTGTTCAAGTGTGTCTTTCTGTTCTCTAGTCCCTTCCAAATTGTTTCCATTCTTACTTTTATTTCAGTCCTGTGACTTCTATATTCTTTTTGTTTTCCTTGTTTATGTTTGAGAAGAGTCATGCCTGAGTTGAGATGTAGTTGGCTATTTGTGCTTAACTTGGAAGTTTTCCTTAGGAATGCTTTGTAAGTGAAGGGCTCAATAATTTGCCCCTTCAGCTTGGAAAGCTTTTTCCACCCATAACTGAAAAGTTTCACTAACTTTTCCCCTCCTATCTGCATCTGTCATCACTACTTGACCGTCTCACATACCAAAGCTTGCTTTGACGCCTGAAAGGCTGTGACGAACAATTCTTATATCTGAACCAACTGATGTTTCCCTTTTCCATTGTAAAATAATTAACCTTTCCCTTTCAAAACACACATGCAAGTGCC
The DNA here is from genome assembly GCA_033439905.1 of Ceryle rudis. Taxonomy (NCBI): domain Eukaryota; kingdom Metazoa; phylum Chordata; class Aves; order Coraciiformes; family Cerylidae; genus Ceryle; species Ceryle rudis. The sequence goes on along the minus strand of JAAGNO010009158.1, from coordinate 46,088 downwards.
CTCCTCTCTCCTGGTCTTTAAGTCTGCCTTGTAAAACAGAAACAGAGATGTAGATAATTATTGGCAGATGGACTTCTCTGCACGGTTGCATCCAGGAGCCCCTTCTTCAGCTGTGAGATGTTCTGAAGACCACACGTGTAAAAAGGAGCCGGGGGCATTTTGATGTTAAACAAGGGTTGCTTGGTTCTTGTGTGGAGATGGGATTAAAGATGAGAGGAATACAAGTTTACTTGATAACAGAAGGGGTTTTTTTTTGTATTTGTGAAAAAGTGGTTTTGTACCATCCAGTTTCCTTGCCAATGTTCAGCTGAGAAAATGTAATTCTCAATAAAAACGGTCTCATTTTTTGGTTGCAAAGATTTCTTTGTGCACGGTGTTCATTTCCTTTCCATCTTTTTTTACTGGTTTACCATAACAATTCGATTACACGTGTATTTTTGTTCTTGAGAGGTAGTGGGTGGGTAAAATCTCTGTTTTAAACTGTTATCCTGTAATTAGGAGGAAAATATATCCCTAAAGGCTTATCTGCCTGCTTCTTTGTTGCTCAAGGAGCAAAGAGGAGCTGAATTGTGGGATGTCAGTGCTTGAGTGGAAGTCCTTGTTGTGTAAGTTTAGCATAGGCTGCTTCTAAGAGAATCATCTCTTTCTTCAGATTAGAGCTGTATAGATGCTGAGACCATGCTTGCAGGAAGCCAAGGATAATGAGTTTCCTAGTCATGTTCTATGTACTTCTTGCATGAAGTGGGCTTCCATACAGATGTTTCTTATTAATTGTGTTAAGCTCTTTGATACAGTAATCAGCAGACCATATAGTTTTTAAAAGATTCCTTTATGAAGTCTTGTGGCTAGCACTGACTAATAAGCTTTGCTTTCCCTTATCAGAGCCTCCCATCTTCAAAACCAGCCTGTTTGGGGTGTTTCTGCTACCTCCCCCTCAAAGCTGTGTTGTGAGCTTTTCATGAGACAGGGAAATTAACTAGAGAGTCCAACAGAAAGCTGTGAAGATGGTGAAGGGACTGGAACATCTCTCTTAGGAGGAAAGGCTGAGAGACCTGGGGCTGTTTAGCCTGGAGAAGAGAAGACTGAGAGGGGATCTTATGAATGTTTACAAACATCTGAAGGGTGGGTGTCAAGTAGAAGGGGCCAGTCTCTTTTCAGTGGTGCCCTGGGATAGGACGAGAGGTAATGGTAGCAAGGTGAAACACGGGAAGTTCCACCTCAACATGAGGACAAACTTCTTTCCTGTGAGGGTGATGGAGGCTGGAACAGGCTGCCCAGAGAGGTTGGGGAGTCTCCTTCTCTAGAAACTTTCATGACCCACCTGGATCTGTTCCTGTGTGGACTTCCCTGGGTGATCCTGCTCTAGCAGGGGGCTTGGACTTGATAATCTCCTGAGGTCACTTCCAACCCCTACCATTCTCTGATTCTATGACCTCTTTTTTCACCATATCACAAGCTCACTTGTGTGAGCCAAACCAGACTCGGGCTGTTCCTGGTATTGTGAATTTATTTCAGTATTTTCCTGATAACTTTCACAATTGTGAGTGGGGGAAGAGGAGAAGCGGTGGAAAGTAAAAAGATTCTGGGAGGACTGATGAAAGATTACCTGAGCTCCTGGGTCCGTCTCCTTGATAGGAGCCCCCATTAAGTAGCAGACCTTCTAGGTAGTGGATTAGGCCAGCAAATTGGCACCTCTGTACCTCTCAGAAGAGAGTCACCTACTGATACCACCTGTGACTTCTTCTATGTGCATGGGGGTGGTCTCTGTTGCCCTGGTAATGCCCATGCCTTGCCAACCTCTCCTGCAGGAGCTGCTGGCTTCTGGTGGGTCTCTTTGCTCCCCTGGCATTACCCTCCCAAAGCCTCCAATTACCTCCTGCCAATTACCCTGGAAGCCTCTTCGTACACTGAGATCTACCATTCTGCTGCTGGCCAGTCCAGTCACAAAGCAGCTGATCTTGGCGACTGGCTATTGTCTTTTCTTCAAGGACACAAGAACCTTCCTCTTTAAGGATCATGGCTGTGACAGCACGTATGTTCTTACCATGGTTTATCTTGGGAATGCTTTGCAAGTGAGAGGATTTGGGCCTGCTCTAACCCTCCCTGTGCTTGATAATGCTGCGGGGCTTTCAAGCTGGATGGCTTCTGCGGGGAATGGCTGCATCAGCACCAGTGCTAGCAGAAGGCTAGAGGTGGAGAAGCACATCTTCTTGTAGAATGCTTCCAGCAGTGCCTTTGATGTCTTGCAATACTGTGTAAAGCAGCTGAGAGCCCACTCTCTCCTCGGCTTCGCAAATGTCTGCACGTGGATCCAGAGCTGTACATAATGAACAGGGGCAGATGTTTTTAAGTGGAGCTGTTTTAAGCAGCAGTTGGTTTACTGGGCTGATGTTGCTCTTCTGTCAGTGACAGTCAGGTTACACCTCAGTTATTTGAGTAGATTCTCATTGCCAAATACTCGACTCAGCATTTGACTCAACAGAGGCAGCAGATGTTGCCAATGGCAAGGAAGGGCACAGAAATGAGCTGCTGTGAAAGGGTTGGGTAACAAACCTCCCATCATCAAAGGGCCACCAGTGAATAGTAACAACTTTGGTCGGTGTCAGGTTTGAGTTAGAATAGAACTAATTCCATTCAGTCATTTTACTTTTCGTCCAAGTCTCTTCTAAGTAACTGCATTACCCAAAGTTAATGGCAGGTTTTTGCAGACAGTCTCTGCTGCTAGAAGTGATAACATTTGATGTTTAGTTACTACTAAGGGAAGGTATGCAGAGAGGCTCTTGCTTATGCTTGCTCCTGTAGAAACCAAGGACACAGCTAAACTTCTGTCCCACACTTGGGTGCCATAAAGCAAAAGGTCACAGACTTCAGTAAAGTCAGGGTACTTGACGGTGAATGGAGGCACCCATCACCTGTAGTAACTTGAAACACTGGTGGATCCTTGCCCCAAAAGGTGTAGAGTAATGCAGCACTTGATACTGTGCTCTGTTGCTACTGTGACTCAAAATATATCGCCCATCACTGCCCTGCAGATGCTTCAGCCTGACACTTACATGTTAATTTGTCAGGGCTGCTTTGCCTTCTTGCATGGAAACAGAAGGTTTCTCAGGGTTGGGGTCCCACAATGAGCAAAGGACATGACAGAGATTGCAGACTTAGTCAACAGTAACAGGTCCAGGCAGCATGGCTTCACAGTGCATTGAACCACCAGAGATGCTGCAGATACATTTATCCCCTCCCTCAGATGGCTTACAGCCTGATTTGGAGGGGGAGTGGGTAAGAAGCAGGAGACACCAGCTTGTCTGTGATGCATAGTTAGAGCAAGAGTTTAGGTACCATGCTAACCCTTGTAGCTGCCAGACTGTCCTAGATGAGAGTTTTGAATACCGCTTATCTTACCTAATTGCATTTTTAAATACAGAGCCATTTGAACGTCTTCATTTTGGCAGAGAGGGTAATTCCTGCCACGAGCAAAACCAGGGATTCTTTTCTCTTTTTCCTTATGTAAAATGGTTGTTCTTCATCTGATAGTATCTATATGACAGTTGGACTAGATGATCATTGTAGGTCCCTTCCAACTGCCATAGGCTATTTTATTCTAGTCTATTCTAAATTTATAGACATGTATGTACACTTGAGTGTTAGAGAACTTTTCCTTTTTGTCATCATTCTTATTTCCCCTGTTAGGTCTCATTTAAGGGAAAAAGCCTCCCAGATAATCAACATGATGTATCCTGCAAATATACAGTCAACACATTTGCAGCACACCTTATACGTTTGCTTGTGATCTATCTACAAGTATGTCCCTACGGGGGCTGGGATCTCACTCAGTAACTGTGTTCGGTGGTATGACTTCCTGCCGTGAGCCTTTTGGTGAGTGCCATGGGCAGAAATGGGCTTCTCTTCTAGTCCCACATGTAGATCCAGTTGTGGGATTAGGACTTGAAATGCTCCCAGTCAGTACCTCCTGGTTTACCATCTTCAAGAAGCAGCTCATACCCCACAGGTTCAAGCTCTGCTGAGATTTTGCCCCTGTGACCTTCAGCTTGTACAAAGGAGGAGAGACTCTTTTATAAGCTCCTGGCTCATTTTTGTGCCTTAATATGTAGCAATTACTTGTGTCCCTATAAAAATAACTTCATTTTGAAACTACAGTTCCCTGGATCTTTGAAGGAGGACACTCACAGCCTTGTTCAATACTAAGCCATTTTCTGACCATCACAGCTGGGAAGTGGCTCCCCAAGTGCCAAGGGAATTGCTAGAATGCATGCCAAATGGCTTTCACATCCTTCAGCAAGGGGCTTCTTTTTTTTTCTTTTTTTTTTTGGCTTTTTTTTTCTTTTCTCCCGATGGTTTCTTCTTTTGTGTGAAGTGTTTGGAGCAGTAGTGGCATTAATGATATTCAAAAGCAGGATTTCTAAAATGCATCCCCCACAAACCAGCTTGCCGTCTGTCCCAAGACATGCTCAGCTTTGTGGAGCAGCATGATGGGGTTTGTTTCAGCATGGGGTTTTGCAGGAATACCGCAGTAAATCATCCTGCGTGCCAGGCTGACCTCTGCGAGGCTGACAAATTGAGGTGAGCCAGCTGGAGCGATAGGACAGTGCTGAGGGACAGACGGAGCATGCTCAGACCTGGGGGAGAAAGGTAGCTCAGTCTTCAGATGGTGTACGGGTTACAATTTTTTCTTTATGATGGTGGGAAGAGGATTGGAGAGTGTTCATTTCTCTGCAAAGTGTAACTGTAAGGTGTTTCGTTTTTCCATTGCGCTGTGGAAGAGAGGCACTGGATAGCATTTCCTGTTACTTAGCAACACAAGGTATGTGTGCGTGTGCTGAAACACTACCTTCCAAGATGAAAAAGGTTGAAGATACTCTGAATTATGGTGTTTCTTGGCTGGGTGGTGTTGTCACTATGCTCTGTTCGCTGTGCCAATCACATACGGCTCTGTATTTGGTTTTGTTGGCACTCCTGGCTGCAGTGTACTTTGGGGGGAGGAAGGTTAGCATGTTTTTTGATGCTTTCTCCTTGACCCCGCTCCCTCCCCACAACTTCCCACTGAGTATCTCCTCTGTGGCTATGTGTGGGAAGGAGATCAGGAGTTCATTTGTAATCCCAGCTCTTTGTAGTCCTTCTGTCTTTGACTGGTGGTTTGCTTTATCATTTTTATCAAAAGTCTTTGTTCTGGACTAAATTCTATAGGTTTTCAGAAATGTATTTCTTACTGGACAGGTGCTGCTTTGGTGCTGCTCCCCTAAATATATGCTAATGTAGAGCTTGTGGTAAACAAGGAGGGGGTTTTGCTGTTCTTATTGGCTGCGCTGTGCTCAAACAAATTATGACTCCTGCTTAGAATTTGCAGCACATAGGAGCAGTATTGGGCACCATGCTGATGAGGAGAGCTCAGGCTGTAAATGCTGCTAAGCACCAGTCCCAATATTCAAATAACACAGGTACTCTTCCCATTCGAGAACAGAGAAAGAAAGGATACACGAAATAAAGCATAACAAATGGCAGGTAAATCCCAAAGCCATAGCTGAAGTGGCTGAAGCTCATCTTGTTCAGTGCTTTGGGATTTCGCATCACATTCTTTTAAATTCGCTTTTGAATAACATTAATAAATCTTCCCTCCAGCCTCTTTTTGCTTTAGGTAGCCCACTGAAGTAAGATAAACCTGCTCTCTGACATGTTTTTCTTTCTAGCAAAGGTGGCTTGCTTACAGACTAAGAGCAAGAGACAAGGAAAAAAGGAGAGATTTTTTTTTTTACTCAAATGACAGTGCTGTTAATGCAAATATAACCTGATGGGTTTCTGTAGGATACTCGGGTTAACAAAGATCAGCTGGAATGAACTCTGTCTGTTAAGCTTTCCTTCTGTCTAGCCATGGTTATTTTGAGTACCATGGGTTTTTATCTTTAGGCTTGGGACTGTCAGAAGGTGAAGATTTGAGGGCTGAGATAAAAAGTTTGGGGTTTTTTTTTGTCCTTTTGTAGCTCATTTTTCTTACATCTCCCCTCTTGACCTTGTTTATCAGAAATGCATCTTCTTTAGGGGGATTTTCTGGAGATCAGGGTTAGTTTTTGTTTGGGGAAAGGATTTCACATTCTATCTCATTCTGGATGGAGAAGAGATCTTGGCAATGTGGACCTTAAAAACCCAAGAAGTATTCTTTTTAGTTTCATATTTTTAGCTCAGTTTTGTCATTTGCTTATATGCATTAACTGATGAGTGTTAGAACCCTTTCTTAACCTGTTCTTATTTAGTTCAAGATGGCAATATCAACAAATGTTAAATCAGTGGCTGCTGGTCAGCGTGAAAGACAGGTTGGATCTCTTCCTTTCCCATCTCTCACAGACTCTGAAATTAAATGGAAGAAAACTTAGATTTTTCTACCCGTAAGCACAACTGGTGGGTGTCCAGTAGCCACCAATATTTTCCTGTTATACTGAAGGTATGTTTGCAGTAGGGATCACTGCACAGAGCCTCAGTCTCCTCGGCTGCAGTTTTGTCTAGAAAGTTTTACAGTTTTGCTTTATATTCTTCACTTATGCTAAGCCATAAAAACAATATAAATCTAATTTTGTTCACAAATGTCTGTAGATACATAAGGTTTTTGTAAGACTGTTGTGGGTTTTTTTAAATATATTGTTATTTTCAAGCTTCATTTATTTTTTAATTTTCTTTTTTCTGAATAAACTTATCTTTTTAAAATTCTACTTGAGACTACGGAGTTAATATGTTCTTATTTTTCATATTCCCTCTTTGTGTCAGGCTTCATTAATGATATTTGTATCTCTAACTGCTGTTTTTTCTTCCCTTTGAGAAATGGCTCTTTGCCTCTTTAAAAAGTCATCATTTCTATACTTGTCTGCTTTCTACAAAGAAAATGTCCCATATATCAATCATTCAGTGTACCATCCTTTCTTTACTGTGAGATACGTGTAGCTCATTAAATGCAGAGAATAAGATGATAACAGCCTTTTGGGCTGTGGGGATTGACTTGCTTGTAGTTCCGTGGAAAACTGTGACAGAGATGAGAATAAAAGCCAGTTCTTGGCTCCCGAATCCTGACTCCCCCTCCTTCCAACAGGAAAGTTGCCTTCTAGTAACTTCTGCTTTGAGTATGAATGAAGTAGGTATTTAAAACTCCTTAGCTAAGCCTCTTGCAAGAGGCCAGGGAGAAAGAACAGAAGACACTTTTCAGGGGGAGTTTGCACACTTTTCTTGTCCTGTACTGGTCCTGGAAAGCCAGTCTAGCAAGAGATGGATCCAAGAGTAGGGAGTGCTAATGGGGAAAATACCCCTGAGGAGGGAATATCTGCTCCCACCCCTCCCACTGTGTTCCCATAAGAAGAAGGGTCAGGGTCCCATGCCCATCTGCCTTCTTACCTGTATTGTGGCAGGAGCAGCCCCAACCTACTTCCAGTTGTTCTGCATTTCTGTGAACTGCAGAGATAGTTCTGCTGGGACACTGCCACCACAGCTGCAGGGGAGCTCTGCATGTGAGCTGGTCAGCTGGGCCAAATCCAAGTTGGCTTTCGTGTAGAGGCATTTCTCTCTGTGCAGTGTGGTGATGCCCTCTGGAAGTGTATGTTCTTCATGCTTTTTTTCATTTTTTAAGTTTTTTTTAGTCTGCTGTAGCTCTTTAAAACAGCACTGGCCTGTAAAGTGATTGAGCAGTTGCTAACAAAAGCTTGTCAAGGCCTATGTAGATAAAACCAGCACTTCTCATTTTGTTAATACCTGCAGGACTAGATGGTCCCCTGTAGACATGCTATTCACTCTGATGACCCTTGTTCTCCATAGTCAAGCTCTTGGCTTTTTCCTTGGAATTGGCTGGATGGTCACAGTCAAACAGTTGTGGTCAACAGCTCAGTGTTCAAGTGGAGACAAGTGAAGAGTGTCATTCCTCAGATCAGTACGAGGACTGGTCTTGTTTAACATCTTCCTCAGCAACATGGACAGTGGCATTGAGTGCACTCTCAGCAAGTCTGCTGACGACACCAAGCTGTGTGGGGTGGCTGACACACTGGAGGGAAGGGATGCCACCCAGGGGGACCTTGACAAGCTGGAGAGATGGGCCCTTGCCAACCTCATGAAGTTCAACAAGGCCAAATGCAAGGTCCTGCACCTGGGGTGGGGAATCCCAAGCACAAATACAGACTGGGTGATGAGTGCATTGGGAGCAGCCCTGTGGAGAAGGACTTGGGGCTGTTGGTAGACGAAAAACCAAATGAGCCAGCAATGTGTGACTGCAGCCCGGAAAGCCAAAGACATCCTGAGCTGCATCAAAAGAAGTGTATCTATCAGGTCAAGGGAGGTGATTCTCCCCCTTGTGATTACTCTGCTCTCATGACACACTACCTGCAGTAGTGTTCATCTCTGGAACCCCCAGCATAAGAAAGATGTGGACAGAGGAGGGCCATGAAGATGATCAGAGGGCTGGAACACCTCCCCTGTGAGGACAAGCTGAAAGAGTTGAGGTTGTTCAGCCTGGAGAAGAGAAGGCTCCAGAGAGACCTTAAGTGGCTTTCCAATACCTAAAGGGAGCCTGCAAGGAAGATGGGGAGGGACTTTTAATGAGGGCTTGTAGTGATAGGACAAGGGGTAGTGGCTTGAAACTGGAAGAGGGTAGATTTAGGTGAGAAATTAGGAAGAAGTTATTCACTGTGAGGGTGGTGAGACACTGGAACAGGTTGCCCAGGGAAGTTGTGGATGTCCCATCACTGAATGTGTTCAAGGCTGGATTGGATGAGTCTTTGAGCAACCTGGTCTAGTGGAAGGTGACCCTGCCCATGGCAGGGGGAGGGGGTGGAAGTAGATACCTTTAAGGATTCTATGTTTGTGTCTTTTTTGCTATTGTTCTTTTTTTTATTGTAGGTTTTCTCCTAATTTCTTACCTAGATTGTAAGTTTTAAAATGGAGAAGAGATTTAAAGTGTTGTCCATCTTATTAATAGCTTTAAAGTAGTGATTCATCCTACCCTAGCTTCACAATTAAAAAAAGAACAGCAGAACTTGTCTCTTATATGAATGCAAACCGTCCTTTATGCCAACTCTGCCTATTAGTAGAAGTTAATCTCTCCCATCCCACCCACTCTGATTTTCTTCACATACTAACAAGAGATGAAGAACAGTCTCTCCATCTATGCTTCCTATTGCTTCCCCGCTTTCTGAGGATGTTTAAAACATCACGTGACCAGCAGCTATCAGGCAGAAGGTGCTACTGTGTCCAAATTTCCAGGACACTACTACAGACCTGCAAGATGCTCAAGTTCTGTGGTGGAGATGCCTACTGGACATACCAGATGCACACTCCTGAAGGCTTTACCTTCTCACCAGTAGTCAGTGCTAGTTCGAGAAACAGGAGCTGGGCTGAGAGGATGAAGCTGTGACCCTTTTGCTAAGGGAGTGGACATGGATGAAGAGAATGGGATACATTCTTCATGCCTGTGATCTCTTTTTGAAAAAGAGCAAAGATGAGCTGACCAAAAATAAGAGTCCCTCCTACAGGCTCTTAGCCTCTGGAGTGACATCCATTGTGGACTAAGCTGCAAGCCTCAGGGCATGCTTTTATTTCCATTGCAAGGTCTTGAGCTGTCCCTATGCTTGTCTGTTGAGCTCCCCGTCTTTGACCACGTGGCACTGTAAGTCCACTGCCCTGCTGCCCTGTCAGCGTTGCTGCCAAGGAGATCTGCTCCTTCTGTCTCCCTCTCACTCCTGCTCCTCTGCTGCAGCCAGCTCCTGTTGGGAGTCCCCAGAGGCACATCCCATCATTGATCTCTGCCAGATTGGGAGCAAGAAGCTCTGTGCAGCTTTTACATGCATGTCTCTTCTGGCTGGGTTCTAGTCTATCAGTTGTTGAATCCTCTGCTGCTGAAGGATGGTGCTTTAGCATTTCAAAGTAGACTAAGAAAATGTTAGTCAGTGTGATTTCCTTGGTAATGGGAACAAATAGGCTATGTGGACCTAAGCTGTGGTGATCACAGTGTCGGTGGGAATTGACAGGGTGGATGAGTGTGAGGTAGGGATGGGGAGGGGATAGTCCGTGGGCAACTGGAGGTGTGGATGGCCTAGATGTTGACCCATATATAGAAAGAAACAGCACAGAGGACTCTGCTCTTAAAGATAAATAGCAATGTGCCTGGCCTGCCACCTCTGCAAGTACTTTTCCGTTCTTAAGATGTTCTCCAGTGACAATATGGGAAGCGAGTGGGAGCTCTAGACCCATTTTGTGAGGGAAATTTAGTATGAAAGTTTCTTTTGCTGTGAAGCAGCTCTCTTCAGGTGGAAGATTGAATGCTTTCACCTATTTCAGAGTTACCTGCTGCTTCTTGGGGAAGTTTCCCATCCCAGGACTACTGCTGCTGACAATGCTTAATTACTGATCTCAGCTTGGGGGACTGAGGAACTAGGGAACATGAAGAGTGATTGCTTGCTTTTACCTCTTTGGTGCAGCCTCTCCTGGGTATGTAAAAGCAAACAGCGGCATGGTTGGTTACTATCTGTGTTCTGTCCCTACCTGAAAGAGCAAAGATTTTAATTCTGTAAGGTCTATATTCACTGAAACTGTCAGATAAAAAAAAAAAAAAGGTGGATGGTAATATGTGAGAAAACAGGCAGAGAATTAAGACAGTTCCCCAAGTACCTGTGAAATTCTCCTTTTAGTTCTACTAGCAGCACTGCTTCCTGTTCACATCCCCTTGTTCACTTCCATCAAAAGCAGCAAGTAGTATGAAGTCAAGAAGTATGAACCAGGATTTACGACCTGGCACCAAGGAACAGGAAGATGGGTTCCTTTAACATCGCTAGCTTTTAACATTCATTCTTGACACCTGGTTGCCTAAAGCACACCCAGTCACTTCAGCTAAGTGCAGGGAAGTGGACCGAGGGTAGAGATGGAGGAGGGCCTTGCAGGCAATTTTTTTTAAAAAGCTGAGTTGTTCATTTCTAGCCATTTAGTGGTATTGATGTAGCAGAGTTTGAAGTGAATCTTGCTGACCTCTGAACGTTGGCCACATCTATCAGACTGCATTTCTGAAGTGCCTCTTATGCCATTCCCTTGGGGCTGGAGGGGAGAGAACAAATTAGTCAGCAGTGAAACTTCATCAGAGGCTGTTTCCAAGCAGGCCTTTTCCACTCAAGGAGTTTGTAATGGTTGGCAGACCCTCTACCACTGAGATGCCCATGAAATGCAGGTGATATCAGTGGTGTTTTTATGGACTGCTGGCTTCTGATGCCTTTGAAATATCCACACATACCAATTCTCCCTTCTGTACTGCAATAATAAAGAGGCCGTGTGGTTCTCCCCCTCTGCCAAGTTCATGCAACTTGTATCAACTCCACTGAACTTGGTGCTTTGTTTTTCTGACCTACAGTAGTTAAGGGTCCTGGGTTCGGCTAGGATAGGGTTAATTTTCACAAGAACTTGGGAAGGGGCCACAGGCAGGATAGCCAAGCCAACCGACCAGTGGCATTTTTGATGCCATACTGACATAATGCCTGCTGTGCAAGGGCGAAGGGCAGGCTGGGCAGGGCTCCTGGGTCTCTGACAAAGAGCCCTAGGTGCAGGTCTGTGTGGCTCAGGGCATTTTATATCACTCGCTTTATATATTGTCTCATTACTATTACTGTTGCTTCTTCTCCTCTCACATTGTTCTATTAAATTCTCCTTATCTCAGCCCACAGGGTTTTGCCCTTTTCTCCCTATTCTCCTTCCCATCCAAACAGGGCCAGGGCGGGGGAGTGGGTGAGCAATCAGCCATGTAGTGCTCTGCTCTCGCCTGGGTCTAGGCCACAACATTAACTTTCACAGTGCCTGCAGACTGGCCTTCAGATGCTGAAAGGTGTGCTTGATTGTTAGAGGTCTCCTTCACATGCTGACTAGCAGGCTTTGCCGGGCTGCTTGTGCTCGGTCCTTGGTGATGCTGCTGGAGTCATTTAAAGCTGTGCTCACCAGATGAGAGGTCTAGTGGAGAGGTTATGTGGGGAATTGGATGGTATCATTAGACATCTTTCAAAGACAGTGAAGAAGTAAAATGAAGCTTTGGAAGCTTGGTACCACAAAATAATTTTAGAACTGTCCTCATAAAAATTGTATTTTCCTGAAAACTGGCTTGGTTGCATTAGCAGAGCCTAACCGAGTGATGTCCCTGGTAGGTTTCCATTTCAAGGCTGTCTATGGAAGAGCAGTGGTTGAGGGTTGCAAAGCCATCAGGAGCAGTAGTTATCCCCTGTTTAGAGAAGGAAAGATTGAGAGGTGATGTGACAGCCATCATTCATCTGTGCAGAATATCTGTGACACCTGGGACAAGACCAGGTTTAAATTGCTGTGGTGGGAACAAAGGCTGAGTGTTAGAGAAGAGATTATCACAGTCCTTCATGCCTTTATTGCTAGCAACTGGCTGAAGAGATGAATGCATGAATGCGTATTGAGAATAAGACAGATAAGCATCTTTTGGGAGTTGTTTAGGGAGTGTTGACCCTGCCCTGGTAATTAGATGACCACTCTGAGTCCCTTTCCATTTCCTTTTCCATGTTTGAAATCAAAGCAACTTTTTAATTTCCTACTTGCTTTTAGGGAGTTACTAAATGAGAGTTTTTCAGAACAATTCCCAAAGGTGCTGCCCTTCATTTTGTTTCATTTGAGTAGCTAGAGCTGCTCTGAAATTGAAATCAATTTGTTGCTGAGACCCCCAGAGACTACCTTTTGAATCGCTGTGGCTTACTTCTAGCACTCATTTCTTTGGTGTTACTCAGTCTCCCACCTATCTTCTTCAATTGTTCCTGAAACACGGATTCCACAGGCTGTTGGGTTCTCACAAGCTAATTCCATTGAATTCTACGAATGATTTTCCATTCAATTCCAAGCTGCATGGACCAGATCGCAGGATCAAGCTTTTAGGCTGCAATATCTCTTTTCAAAATAACTTTCTTTGTGGTAGAGGAGGTGTTCGCATTGGTCCTAAATATGCCTTGCTGTCCTTCTCCACTCTGCCATAGGAACAGGCATCTCTGAGTTAAAATGCTAAGGGACTATTGCTTGGGACATCAGAGCATGTGCTTGAGACATTGCTTTTTTTCCCTCTCAGCAAACTTGCATCGAAGGGAGTTCAGATCACTACCTTTAAAAACGCAGCTAGAAACAGTCTAATTAGGTATATACCAATCAGAACATTTCCTTCCTCAAGCTCCTCATGAGTCATGGCTGCAGATATTTGCAGCCTGACTAGCAGGGAACCTTGATGTGCAATGAAAATTGGAACCCATAAATACTGTAGGTGAATCAATATCTCAGTTGAAGTTCACAGTTGAAAATATAATCAATACTCTGATATAAACCAGTAGTGTTTCTATATAGAAAGAAAAGAGTGGCAGGATCTCTCCCATAATGGGAAAAGAAACAGGGAGGCCTTGGAGCAGCATGGAGAAGATTCTCAAGTTTGTCTGGGAAAACACCAACACTGGAATCACTTCAAATGTATTACTTTCCCATATGTGTAAGGGTTGGCTGTGCTGGTGCAAGTCAGGCTCTCATTAAATGGAAGTTTGATTGCTTTAATGAAACATCAGTTCCTTTCATAAAGAGAGGAGCTCTCCTCTCTCCCATGCCAATATTGCTTTTGGAAGACGATCGCAGCTAGCCGTGGATCCCAGACTGCAGCCAAAGAAATGACTGAGTGACTCGGGAGTCATCCCACAGGGCAGTCCATAAACCTGCAAGTTCTCTCCCCACTTCCCCAGTAAAATGAAATTGAACGTTATGTTCACTAGTTCACATTTCATATTGGAATGGAGCGTAGCAGAATCTACGCTTGTTATCTTACAGTGCTCCTTGTACTATTACTACCTGCACAGTAAAGGTGAGAGGCAGTTGGGTACTCGCAGCCAGGCGAAAGGCCTGTGACAGATCAATAGAAAGAGCTGGGTCTCCCAAGCCCTGCGCAAGTGGTCCAGTGATTGCAGCGCTCCCTTCCCTTTTCCTGCTGGAGTGGTCTGCAAACACCAGAGTGAGCCAAAGTCCCAGGGAACGTACCATATTTTTCTAACAAAGCTTCACAGAGCCCATGCTCAAGCTCTTTTTCTTCTCCAGAAGGGTAGAAATTAACATGAGAGAGGAAGCCTTCCTGTGGAGCAGCTCTCAGTTCTGTTTGCCTTTTTTATTTATTTTTTTTTCCAGTTTTGCGTATTGCTTTGGCACTCTTTTCTTCTTTTTCCTTGTTCCTTAGATGGGAGAAAAAATACTGAAAAAATCTTAAGCCCTCTTGAATAGTCCATAAAAAGTGATTTATGGTGGAGCTGTAAGCCTGATGTTTAAAAGGTGACTTTCTTGTTTTATTTTCCTCAGGTCTTTGCCCTCACCATGTCAAGGAGTGTTAATGATGTGTTTCCTCTCCATTGCATTCCCCACCTGTCATCTTGCTAGGATCTAACTACAGAATGAACATAGCAGCTGTGTTCAATGCCCTGCTCATGTCTTTCCTCGCTGCTGTGCTGTGGAAATACATGAAACTGCGAGAGCATGTCTTCATGGTTGAAGAAGAGTTGGTCCTCATGCGTCAGTCTCAGGAACTCTCTCAGGCTCAGATTGATTATCATGCTGCTCTCCAGGCCCTGGTGGAGGATGGCACCAGGATGGTGTGCACCGGAAGGCTGCACACCGACCGCATCTGCCGCTTTGAGTCCCTCTGCTACTCTACGGAGGCTGAGGAGTTTGTCTACTTTCACAGCAACTCCTCAGTCATGCTGCCCAACCTGGGCTCCCGGAGGTTCCAGCCAGCTCTGCTCGACCTCTCCTCGGTGGAAGATCACAACACCCAATACTTCAATTTTGTGGAGCTGCCAGCTGCTGCGCTGAAATTTATGCCAAAGCCAGTCTTTGTGCCTGATGTGGCACTGATCACTAACAGGTTCAACCCAGACAACCTGATGCATGTCTTTCATGATGACCTCCTCCCCATTTATTACACCATGCAGCAGTTCTCCGATTTAGATCTGGAGGCACGGCTCTTCTTCATGGAAGGGTGGAGTGAAGGTGTTCACTTTGACCTCTACAAGTTGTTGAGTAACAAGCAGCCACTCCTCAGAGAGCAGCTTAAAACCCTGGGCAGGCTCCTCTGCTTTACCAAATCATATGTGGGACTGTCCAAAATCACCACCTGGTACCAGTATGGGTTTGTCCAGCCACAGGGGCCAAAGGCTAACATCTTGGTTTCTGGTAATGAGATCAGGCAGTTCACCAAATTCATGATGCAGAAGCTGAACATCAGCTTGGAGGAAAGCTTCAGCGAGGAGTACATTGTAGTGTTCAGTCGAACAGTCAACAGACTTATCCTAAATGAGGCAGAACTAATCCTGGCTCTTGCTCAGGAGTTTCAGATGAAAACCATTAGTGTCTCTCTGGAGGAGCATTCATTTTCTGACATTGTCCAGTTGATCAGCAATGCGTCCATGCTGGTCAGCATGCATGGGGCCCAGTTAGTCATGTCTCTCTTCCTGCCAAGAGGTGCCACAGTGGTGGAGCTCTTTCCTTATGCTATCAACCCTGAACACTATACCCCTTACAAAACCCTGACAACCCTTCCTGGCATGGACCTGCAGTACATTGCCTGGCAGAACACTGACAGGGAAGACACCATTACCTACCCAGACAGACCTTGGGATCAGGGTGGTATTGCTCATCTGGACAAAGCTGAGCAAGAGCGCATCATTAAGAGCACAGAGGTGCCACGGCACCTCTGCTGCCGCAATCCCGAGTGGCTGTTTCGTGCCTACCAGGACACGAAGGTGAACATCCCTTCTCTCATCCATGTGATCAGGCAAAGTCTGAAGTCTAAGCCCAGACCCAAGAAGCAGAAGTGGCCTAGCAGCCTCTACCCTGGCAAAGTGAGGGATGCCAAGTGTCAAGCCTCTGTCCAAGGCACGAGCGAAGCTAAACTGGTTGTGTCCTGGCAGATTCCCTGGAACCTGAAGTATCTCAAGGTCAGAGAAGTGAAATACGAAGTCTGGATACAAGAGCAAGGGGAAAACACTTACATGCCTTATATATTGTCCCATCAGAATCACACCTTCTCAGAAAACATTAAGCCCTTCACAATATACCTGGTGTGGATACGCTGCATCTTCAACAAAAATCTCCTGGGACCTTTTGCAGATGTGCTGTTATGTAGTACATAACCGGTTGCGCTACCTGTACAGCTCCGCCTTGCTCTCCTCTCCATCTATGGTTTAAAACTTCTTGTCTTGTAGTTTGTAGAGGGCTGAAGAGGACTAGACTGTACCAGCACCTAAGTGTCCATTTTACTGCACTCCACATGTATTTAAATGGTATTTATTCCCATTGAGTGTTTAAAAAAGAAACCTCTGTGTTCTTCAGAGTAACTTCCAGAGTTTAACCTGGATACATGTAATTAAAAGTAGAATGGAAGGAAATTTTGTGTATCTTGGTCATGATTTAAATTCATTTCTGTTGTGCAGTGAGTATTTAAGCACAGGGGTAAACCACAGTCGATTCCATGACTAGGTGGGCAATTCTCATCAGCTTTTTCTTTGTATGTTATTTCTTTCAGTAACTTTGGCTGTAACTTTGTGTTCAAGATTTGGTACAAGAGCCTTCATTAAACTGCTGTAAACATACCTGATACATTTTTTTTGGCCTTTTTTTATTTGTCAGATGTTACTGTGATAGATTTCTCTATTGCTGTGATAAAATGTGTGTATGGGTAGCTTTTTATTTTTCATATTTTGGCTGAAGAGAATGAGACTACAGTGTCAGCGTGATGTTTAAAAGGAGATTTTGCTGTATGCCAATGGTAAGAGGCTGGAGAAGCAAATAGGAGGTAGAAGGGATGGAGGGACGGAGTGGATAAAATAATTTACTGTGTGTTAAGATGTTTTCATTTTGTGACTTAGGTACAGGTCTGTGGGAGAGGAAGGGGATGGTTTGGAACAGGTAATGGGGGAGAGATTGCACTTAAAACGTTTTGCTCAAGAAAATCATATTTTTGGTGTTTGATCAGAATAATCTGTTAATAATAGCCTCTAGCAGGACATGCTTTGCTAAATAGTAGGCAGATGGTCGCAAAGGAAAGCTTTCTGAAAACAGGATTTCCTGGATGTTGGTGGGAGGAAGCCGAATCAGGCAGGGGATGGGTAGGTGGGTGCCATGGCATTGGGCTGGACACAGAATGTGACAGAGAAGGGGCTGATGACACTCACACCTCTGTTGCTTTGCCAAGGGGAGTAATTGATTCTAAACTGACACTTATTTTCCCTGGGATTAGAATCTGGCTTTGTTACTGGGTGACACACTGACTACCTAGGACCTGACCCTCACAGTTCTTTAGGTGGAGACCCTAAATGACACCGTCTTTGAAAAACAGCTCTGTCAAAAGTACAGCTCTTGGGGAAGAAAGGTAAAAAGGGGCAAGAGTGAGAGATGTTTAGCACCTGATAAATGTTAGCATCCTCCATAGTTTATAACCAGCATTAAAGCAACAGGAAAAAGTGGTTTCTTCTCCTCTCCCTCTCTGGTCTGCAGCATCTTCCCCAGGACTGGATGGTTGTTTGAACAGTAGGATAAGTGGCTTGCTTTCTGAGTGATGAGCTGATAGATGAGCGTCTCAAGGAAGGATTATGAGTTCTAGAGAAAAAGAGAGAAAGACATTACTGTACAAATCAGGCAAAAAACAGGAGGGTTGAAAAATGAGCGTAGCACTGTAGAACAACATTGTACCTTCAGACAAGTGCTACTTCTGTACATTCATTTGCATTGTGTCTCACTTTGTTTTCAAACATTTATGATTTAAAGGGTGTGAAAAGAACAACAATCTCGAAGTCTGTGCTTGCATTGTTATTGCAGCCTTGCTAACTAATAATTTTTTGCCTTGATATTTTAAATAGGCTCGTGAACACTTCCATTGTTGTTTTCTTAGAGCAAAATGGGCTTCTCACTGAAGTCAATATCTGAGCTGTGCCCCAAAGTCTCCACGTGGCTGCACATCAAATGCCACATACATCAGAACTAAGGTGAGAAAAATTTCATAAGGAGATGACAGATCTGAGAACAGGCTGTTTAGGAGCTCACTGGCTGATTAGCTCCCACTCACAGGAGCGCTTTATAGCAACCGCACATCCCCACCTCCGTTCAGGTTGAAGATAGCCCTGTGGCCAGTGGCCATCCTCCTGATGGCTGTTACAAGGATGGTAATGTTGGCATTCTACAAAGTGAGTCTTCAGAAGGCTGAAATTCAGTGAGCATTCCTTTTGCATCAGTTCTCAGAAGTAATTTTCTTTGGGTGCGTGAGCTGCCCGTGTTGTAACCACCGTTCATCTTGGGTGGGGAATTGGTTTGTGTATTGCTTCCCTGCCTGCCTTTCTCAGTGCCTTTTGTAGCAATCCTTTGTCCACAATTTGTAGAGCATCCCTTTTCACTTATAATTAGATGTATATGATTGCAGGTTGGTTACAGCACATAAACTTTTTCTGCTCATATCCTAATGATTCTAATCAACAAAATCGCCTACAGAGCAATGAATTACTATATATGTGGGTTTCCATGTTCTTAACCGTAGCACGAAGGAGTGTCTTGCATTCAGAGATGCACTTTTTCCAGAGATAATATAATGTGCTTTCTAAAAATGTGCATTTAGGTTCTGTCTTCCTCATCAGTGCTATGAGCACTTTACGAGGTGGAAACAAGGATTCTTCCATTTCAAATTCTGACATAGCTGAACACCGAAGTTGTGCCAGTGATGTTGCTGTTTGCCTTCAATACCCACCCAGTGCAAGAATGTCTATACTGGACCTGAATTTCTCCTCTGCTGGAGCATGCTACACTGAGTACATGGCCCAGCCTGTAGCTGTCACAGTTTGGCACAGTAATGTTATGTTGACTTGTACTACTGCAAGAACTGCTTTGGAGTGCTGGCATCTTCCTGGAGTGAATTTTCTTACCTTTTAGTAACTTAGTCATCAGTGCTTTGCAGGACCATTCCATTTTTCATCCTTGATCCTCCCCTGTCCCCCAGGATTCACACAAATATCCTCTTACGCAGCCTCCAGCCTTCACTTTTCACTAAAACCCGTTGGGATTTTTCTCTGTCCATGACACTTGTTAATTGATCAGAAGGAATGCTTGCCCGGCATTGCTTGAAGTTTCATCCTGTAACACGCAGGCTCGCCATGCACAAGGGCTGAGGTGCATCTGTGTTTCCATCAGCTTATTCCTCAGGCAAGCTTTACAGGGCTTCTTTGACAAGTTGTGTTGTGCAAGAAACTTACACCTTCCACCACTGCACTGTTTGGTCTTGCTCCCAAAGCAAATATATTAAGCTCTGTGGTGCTGTCTGGTCCCACTGTCCTGGAAGAACATAAATTGGCGGGATTTAAGCCCAAAGTCTGTCGGGGTAGTGCTGGATGCTAATAGCAGGCTGGTCAACTGCTGCTGAGCTTGGCTGTACTTACAGAGGTGGATGATCTAGGAGGATTTCCTCTGGCTGCAGTTTCGTACCTTCTTTTAATTAGCCAAAGTGCAAGGAGCAGCAAGCTGCCATGGGAGGGTTGCTTAATGAACAACTGAATGGAGCACTTACCAGCTTGCACGAGTGAGGTGTCGGAGCTGGAGCTGCAGGTTGTATGGTAAAACAGACCCCTACAGGGCAGGACTGCTCAAGTGTGATAGTGACTTTAATGAAGCCAGAGTAATTGACACTACTGTTACTTTTCATTGCTCATAGCCCAAACTTGCCCTCAAAAGCCATATCTAAGAACAGAAACATTTCTGAAGAGGCTCAAGTCCAATCTGGCTTGGACATGGTGCCATCAGGTCTGTGAAGAGTTGAGACTTAGATGATACTTGTCTTATATAGACCACTACTTGCTCAACACAGTGGAAGACCAGTTGCTCTGGAGATGTAGACTGGAAAAGTGGGGAGCAGGTTAGAGTAATGCAGACTGAGGGCTGAAAAGCCACTGGGTCGGACAAGGGGTGGGACAGCAGCCTGGCAAGTGGTATATGGCATGATCACCTGTGGGAGGTCACACTGGAAAAATTGTAGAGTACTTGTTTGCCAGTTTCTCAGGAACCTAACGTGCTGGGAAATAATGAAATTCTACTTTTTCTTCTGTTTTATATGTATATATAATAGCATTTTTGAGATAGCCTGTGCCCCACCACACAACTATCAGCATTCTCTGTGTGACTTTTAAATCCTTGTTTCAAGCAGGAATTGTCCTCCACATGATTTGAGAGTGGCTTAGAGGTGGCTGTCCTGAGCTTGGTCCCTTGGCTGGGTGCAGCACAAAGGCATCACTGAGCTATTGGCCAAGCAAAAAGCAGTGAGCACGCCAGTCCCCTGTGAGTGATGTTCTCATATAGGTGTAACCTGGCTCCTCCCAGTTTCCCTCTGTGCAATCATTGAGGTGCATTGGTGTGCATCAGCTGATCATCTTCTCACCAGTCAGAGATGCTCCAGCACTTAAGCAGTGTAGTCAGCCCTTAACAAGCATGCAGAATCCTAAACATCCTCCAGAAAAACCCATACCTGCCATAAATTATTGCTGCCTAGATTTGTTTGGCAAAATTATTGCACATTTTCTTACTGGCCTGATGGATTTCTCCAGCTTTTGGTTTCTTTCTTCTCACACGACACTGCCTGTGGGTGCTAGGGGCAGGCAGTGAGGGGCTAGCTACATTCCAGACCTGGTGTGGGTTTTAGACCTCCAGAAAGTGACTGGAGATATTTAATCAAAATATTTTGTTTTGCAGAATTCAAATTGAGATTTTTCTGTCTCATTCCTCTCCCCTCCTCTGATTCTTTTGGACAGGTCCTTTTCTTAAGGAAATAATAATTCTTAAGAGTTATAATTTGAGACTTTTAAGAGCTACTGTGGAGGGAAGGAAAATTAAAAGGAAAAACAAACCTTTTGAAAGACAGATGAGGAAATATGTTTGCAGGAGAAACCGAACTGTTTCTTACAAGATTTTGGTAAGAAGTAACACAAAATGGTTTTTTTGGCTTCATCACCTCAGCCTTTAACTAAATAAGTTGTTAAACAACTAAGTATGACAGGAATATTTTTCAAAGCTGTTGATTTTTTTTTCTTCCATTTCAGGCCACTTTTTTGCCCCTATCACTAAGGCTTTGCACACCCACCACTCCAGGATCTGCGGATAGTGTGTCCCGAAACACCAGCACCTAACAGGATGCAAATTAAATTAAGACACTTAGGAAATGATTTATTTCAAGAACCCACAGGCTGATCTGATACAGAGACACATTTACTGCAGATGGGCTAGCAAGGGCTCTGACCCATGCCTTCTTCCTCTTCAGGGCAAAAAGGCAGTTGTTGCTCTCTGGGATGCATATGTGAAAGGAACTCTATAAGTACAACGTGATTTAATTTATATTAAACAAAATGGTAACTTCAGCTTTATTGCTACATTTCATCTGCTGAGTATAAATAGCAAACTTATTTCTACAATATTTTTACTTCTGGTGTCTGTGCAGTGTAAGGCAGGGTAGGTTTAGTGGATAAAACAGCACTTAATTTTCCCCTGCTGGACCTGGGGTAGGCACATTCTTGGAATGACTTTCACTGTGATGACTGACAGTCCATGTGTGCTGTGGGTGGTTTGAGAAGCATCACCATCTGCTTGTGTGTGAGGCACATCACCATCCTTATGTAAAAGAAGTTATCTCCCCAGTATGTCCCCCCTAAGTGGGCTTGAGCCAAACCCTTTGCTAGCACAGGGCTTGCAAATTTACACTGACTGAGGGCTTAGCCCTCCTTGTCACCCCCTCGAATTGTCCCTTCAGAACACGCTGATTACTAATTTAATTGTTGGCACATTCAAACAGATAAACTGAACACCCTCCTGTTTGCTCAAAATAACTTGCCAGCGATCATCACCTTGAAATGCTGCTTAGTCCTGCCATTTGAAAACGTGTTACCTTTAATGTTTAATTGAGTTTCACTTTGGTGTTTCTTCAAACGGCTGACTCGAACTGCCTGCTTTACCTTCCTGGTTGTCCCTGTATGCATAATGCAGCACCTACAGGTGAACACACTCGGTTTAGCTTCTCTCTTCTCTGTCCTAGAGACTCCATGCTCCTTTGTCCTTCCTTGCTTTGATGTTATTCTGGTCTCTAGCAGTAGCAGTCACCTTCTCCAGCTTGGCCATCATGACGGTAAGGCGGATGGAGGTGGGACAGTCTGCAGGCATACCGTCCCCAGCAGCAATGTCGTTTTCCCACTGCATATGTATTTCCCACTGTGTTTTCCTGTGGATGTTTCTACTGATATGACATTTCCGTGATGAGTCAGTTCCTCCTGCTTCTTCAATCCGCCCAGAAAAAACTTGCTGGGTCTCTGTTGCCATTCAGGAACGGATACCAAGACGGCAGCTACTATGTGCACTCCAATGGATCTCTTGCTTTGAGGTAATTTCACCAACATGATAAAAAAAAGAGCTGAATACTGGCCTTTCCCTACCCTTCAGTCCCAGGGGCCAGGTCTGCTTGTATCTGAGGACTGTTCATGCCAGGAGTCCCCATGGGCTCCTTGTAGGGTGGCAGTGCCTTCCCAGCAGGTAGACATTGCATGCTTGGGTGAGTGCAAAGTTGTACCTGCTGCCCAGCAGCTCCCCCAGCCCTGCTGCAGGACGACCTGCCCAGAGGCAGAGTGGAGTGGGGGCTGCTGGCTGCCCACCCTGCAGCACCTTGAGTCTCTATCCAAGCTGGGTACAACTGGGTCTGGGCTGGCTGGAGGCATCTCTCCCTGTATTTTGTTTATCCTGACATAGCTACCACCATATGGGCATGGTGTGGAGCTGTGCAAGTTGGCTTGAACAACCTCTTCACCTCCTTCACTCCAGCCTTTTAGTGGGTGACGACCATTTCTCCTCATTCCAGAAAGCTTTAATACTTGATTTATTTATCCAGCCATGCATCTCCCCCCAACACTATCTGTAAAGGCAAACTAGCTGTAAAGCAGAAGCTTGAAGCAGAGGCAGCAAGAAGCATAAAAACAGTGCCATTCATTTGAATAGTTTATGTCTATTTCCATTTAAAGAGTTTAAATAACCACACTGGCACCTCTAGCAGAAGCATCTGCCTGATGTGCATCTGCTGCTACTGCAGCCCAGCTCTCCAGCTAGCAGGTATTTCTGACATCAAGGTACAGTGTTTGCCTTAACATCCTGCCTGCTGAAAGCCACAGTAGTCCTGCAGCACGCCAAGCTGTGAGGCTCCAGGCTGCTTTGCTCACCTTGACTTAGTCACTCGAGACCAGGCATTGCCAAGTGTGAGCTGCCTGTCCTTTACTTGCATGTGCGGCTTGAGGTAATTAATTTCTCAGTTTAGCTAAGGGGGCAACTCAAACCCCAGCAGTCTGGGAGCCCACGTGCAATTGCAAGGCCTCAAAGGAAAATGCTGCTCCCAGGGGGCTCACTCTGTTTTCCCGTTATCTGAGCTTCATCTGTGGTGACACCAGGGCCAAGGCTGGAAAAGGGTAGGGGACTGGCACACAGGGGTGGTTTTTACCTCATGTATACTGTCAAGACCCCCGGGCCACCTTGTCCTTGAGCCCTAAGCTGTTTTCTCCTCAGTGAACTCGATCCATTGGTTCCAGATGATCCCAAGCCATCAGAATTTTCTTGTTTCTCTCTGGCTTTCAGACTTGTGTACAGGCTCTTGCCAGCTCTCATCAGCTGCCCCCATTGTGCCAGCAGAGCAGCAGCAATCAGGGGGAAAGATCAAGGAGGCTGCCAGGAGATAGAGGCAAAAAAAGGAGAATCGGCCTGGGGAAGAGGGTCCGGGAGAGATGCCCTTGGAGATCTTCAGGAGACCAGGCTTCATGTTTCAGATGCTCAAGCATCCAGGGAGAGCAGGAGGAACTACTCCTAGCTTTGGGACTGGGCTTCTGCCAAGCAGCTTCTCCATGGTCTGCTCCTCTGCTTCCTTTGACCAAACCAAGCAAGTTGGCTGTGAGCCCGAGCAAAGGAGAATCAAGAAACCATGAAATCACAGTAACGCATGGTCAGACAATGTGCATGCTCTCCTTTCCACTGCAAAATGGTGTGTGTACACCAGCTGAGCCCAGTACATATCCTCCCCCCGCCCCCCCCCCCACACCCCCCACCCACCCGCCCCCCCCCCCCCCCCCCGCCCCCCTTCTGAGCCAACTTCAAGACCACCTGGGACTGATAGTCCTGGGCTAAATCCTTTGTGCAGCCCAGCTGCATGCCAGGAGCCCACCGCAGTGTGAAAACAAGCTTTGCCAGGTCCAGACTGGGACTGGTGTACCACCTCTCACCTTAAAAGTGGAATTAAAGTTCATTCTTGGTATTACAAACCTCTCTGCATTTAGTGGCAGTTTCCCCGCTCTCTCCCACTGTTTGCCTGCCAAGTCAAAGGGCTGTGGAGCAGCATGACCAGTGAGTCCTGTGGGTGTGCCAGACTCACAACTCACCATTTATCAGAGTCATTTCTTCCTCAAAGTGTGAGTTTCAGGCGCTCTGTTCAGAGAGAACCTCTGCCACACGAGAGGATTATCCCGGAGGAGCTGCATGCGCTCCCCTCTATTCTCTGTCTTTGCTTTCCTTCATCCCATCTTGAGAGACTGTGTGATGTATAGCAAGGGGTACACGTGAGACAGTTTCATATGTGGGGACTGTAGAACAAATTTTGAAGCAGACATTGTGTTGTGCCCCTGTATTGCTGAAATGTAGAGAAAGGTTCTCCAAACCCATGCCACACCTGGGGCTCAGACCTGTCTGATGACTTCTCTGCGGGAGATCAAAGGCCTGATTTTTAACTAGCAGGTTTTAGGTGAAACGTTTTGATCCACCTGATGGCAAAAGGGAAAGAGTAAGCCCTCCAAACCCCGACTCTTCCCAGGCAAAATGAGTAAACAGTGATATTCTTCTCATGTTTAGGGGCCGGCATTTTGACGTCGAGTTCAATGCTTAGATTTAAGGACTGCTTTGGCATCGTCTTGCTGGTATTTTGTCGGAGGTGAAAGGCAGAGCTTGTGAGTGTTTTATTAGGTGTTCCTTTTACCTTTGAAGAGAACATCTTTTGTTTAGTATTTTAAGAGAAGTACAAGGGATATATCGAGTTCTTGTTTAATAAGTCAAACACAACAGTGGCTTAATCCCAGCACAGGGCCCTCCCCCGAGCAGGAAAGGATCCCAAAAGCATGGGAATGTCTTCAGACAAAATCCTTGCAAACGTCCATCTCCTCGGGCAAAGGTGACAGGCAGGATAAGCCTCCTGGCAGGCGTGGTGGCCGAGGAGCTGTGGACGCAGTTGGACGGGGGTTGCCTTGCAGGATGACCAGCAGCAGGGCAGAATATGGTCACGTGGACTGTCAAATGATTTTGACTAATAGCTAACTATGTTAAAAGAAACAGATATATCTAAGTTTCCTCATGCATAATTCAGAAGCAGAAATAAATTGTTTGCTGGGAACAGCTTGCCTTGTTCTTTTTATCACATATATCTTAGTATGTTGCCACATTAATAGCAACATGAAAACTTTGTCTGCACGTGCTCAGTATAGGCATCTCTATAACATCCAAGAAAAATGAGCGGTGAAGAGACACAGAGCTTTTAAAAGCAGAATGCTTTACAGAAATAAAAACCCAACAGCATTAAAAAGACATCTAGCAGATATTCTCTTGCGCTAGCTACGTTTTAAAATGTATTTGTTATAGGAGGGATGAAGCTGGAGCCAAGCTATTAATCCAAATCTGAGGGAGAGTGTTCAGATGAGAAATATTTTCCTACCTGCCAAAGCTCCCCCACATCTAGAAAAGCTGTTTCCCCACTCGTGTGGTTGGTTGCAACTGTACTTTGTGTCTCAAGGGACCTAGGATTTTTTATTTCTCAGCACAGTTTAATATTTAAATTCTTTTCCTTTGTAGAAGGAGAAAGAAGACAGAAATCATGGTGCTTGTGAAAAGGGCCATGAGCAAGGGATCTCATGGAGTCAGGCAGGACAAAGACAGCCTTGGTGATGGCTTCCTGTGCTCCAGTCAGGTTGTGCTGAGTTTGCACTGGCCATCTCCTTTGCTGTGAGATTGCTCTGTGCTTTCAACTACAGCCAGAGATCAGACCTCATAAAGAAAACCTCCCTCTGTTTGACGACTCAGCAAACCCTGTGAAAGCCTTCTGGCTTTGGATCCCAGGCCACCAGCTTTTCCTTCTCCTTTGCTAAGGACCCAGTGGCCCTTTAGCCCATGCTAGCTGAGAAGAGGCAGAGCAGAGGCTGGTTGTTACTCATTGGCTCCCTCCAGCACACTGCCTCCACCTCTGACATCTCCACCTCTACCAGGCTGTAGGGACCCTGGTTGGACCACTGAGCTCAGTGACAGCCCTGAGGCCAGGTAGGGACTGCTGTCCCCATGCCAAGAGAAGTGTGAGTCTGGCCTGCCAGATAACCTGTGGGGTGGTGGTGGGACCCCTGTGCCTCTGAAGGGAGGCTGAGCTCTGGGACCTCACACTGCACAGTACATCCTGGCAGCACAGCATAGTACTGCTGGGTGAGCACACAATTAGCTGCACCCAGCAGATGTTACACCGGTCTAATACCAACACTCCTGGGAAACACCCAGGGGCAGCTCTCTGATGGCCCAGATGTCCTCCAGACACCATATAGTATCACATGGAAATAGTTGTGACACCTTAGTCCTGGCATCCTTGTTACTGAGGCTGGACTGAGCATCTGGGTCGAGGATAAGGATTTTGGAGGAAGAATGGGAGTAAGGAAGACTAATAGGACCTGGATAGAAGTGTATGTTTTGCCCCGGAATTTTACTTTGATTAAAATGCATGGGCTTGCTGTGTACCATGCTAGCACATTTTTACAGACTTGCTTTGATGCCCTTAGTTCCAGATGTTGCTCATGAGATGCCTCATACCAGCCTTGTGAGCTCCATCACAAGCACCGCCATGGAGATGCCTGCAGAACAACTCTTGTATGGGTGGCTGGGGGGTGGGGCATTTATAAAAGTGATTCTTCATTAAGTGGCTTCCATACAAGTCACAGTGCCTTTATGCTTTCCACCCCATCTAGTTAATTAACATCTGGCCCAACTGCAACCATTGCTGCACTGCAGAGGTGGGACAAAAAGATTTAATGCAAAATCGATGATGGGTGCCCCATCTGTGTGAACCAAGGATGCAGGTTTGCTTCTGCAGTGTGTCAGAAGGTGCTAATGTGACGCCCCCTTGTCTTCTCCTATACCCTTTCAAAAGCTTAATCTCGAATGGCATCAGATTAAAGATATTAATGGGCTGGATCATTGTAACCATTAGATTGTTCTCAGGTTTTTTTCTTCCTGCATAATTTTCTTCCTTACTGTCATTTTGTGTTTTGATGAGCTGAGAGGACTGGACTCAGCCTGGGATATGACCAAGCTAACTACCCTCGTGATTTCACGATACATGATCAGGAGGATGCATTACTTTTTGGTTAGGTGGCAGAGGTGACTGAGCTGCAGGCTGGCTGCAGGGACCCATCCTGCCTGGCAAATCCCTGCAGTGAGGATGGAGCAGAAGGAGCAGAGGTTTGTCTCAAAGTTTCCAGCAGGTAATGCTGGGCTGTATCTGTTCTGCCCCTGTGGGTACCTCTGTGGGCACCTCTGTGGGCATCAAAACTTGGCCATTCCAACTAATAAATAACCATGTTTTTAGAGGCCACGCTAAGCTCTTATTTGACAAACAAGTCCATCAAGACTGTGATAAGAGAGCTGTATCTCCCCATAGGCGGGCTGTGATCAGCCTTGTCATTTGTGCTCAGGGGCTACTGCCTTTTTAATAAACCAATATGATTTAATGGTATTGCTTTCATACAGGGAAGAAGAAAACAAATTACTAATTCTTTACTCACCAAGAGGTACCTTTGCAGCCTCCCTGTAATACTGGCAATGATTTTTCAATGTAATATGACTAAAAAAAAAGGGATAAGGACAGCTCATGGTACTTTCAAGAATCCTCAGCAGTCCATTTTATTATGCTAGGAGTACACTGTTTACCTTATAGAATTGTGTGACAGCTGTATGAGATCAAACAAAGCCTGACCTTGTGACACTTCTCCCCCATCTCTCTCCTCCACTGCCCTCTGTAACCTACTGCAGCACCCAGCAGCTCTTGAAACAAGTGAGTTATCCACTGAGCAAGCCCCGTAGCTGGTACAAATCAGCCCACGGACAGTGCCAGAGGAGATGGCAACACCTCAGCCAGAATGTCTGCAATCTGTTGCTTTGGTTTTCATGGAGCAAAAGCAGATCTTGGGTGTCCCTCTGTCTCAGCTCAAAGGTGTCCTTGCCCCCTTGACCATGCTGAATGAGGACATGCTGTGGTGTGAGCACACTGGTGAGAGAGATCAGTCAGGAGTTGAAAACTAGATCTGCACTTACCTGGTTGATGTAGGAATGGCCTAAGCCACTTTCCAGCATCAGCCAGGATATCTGTGAGAGGGGGAGAAATTGAATTTCAGCCTCCTCGGTATGAAGCTGGACCCCTAATCACTAACCCATCTCACAGATTTAAATTTTGCAGAGTAACTCCTGCATCCCTGGTTCGCAGCATGCAGCAGGAGACAGCCCTCTCAGCAGGATGATTATAATCTGATTTACAAGGCACAGTGGATGGATGGCATCTGCTTTTTTGCAGACAGTGGTCTCTACAGAATAAAAGAGGAAAACTTCAAGGCCGCAGCTCTGCAAAGACAGAGAAATTACCTTATTGCCCATGTCCATTGCAGGTGCTCACATTGACACCTCCACTCCCCCATGCCAGGGATTGAATCCACCAGCCCAGCAGGTACCTGCTCTCCCCTCTTCCTCTGCTTCTCAGCATTGAATGTTCCCTATTTCCAGCCATTCCACTGCCCCACATCCCCTAAAGCTAATGTAAGGGCAGGCAAAGAGGTGGGTAAAAGCAATTAAAATAGACAGTGCCTGGCTGCTTTGCAGAGCGTGCGAGAAGCAGCTTCGGCACACAGGGGCAGGGAGGTGATAACACTGCAAACATTAAAAAGGCAGTATCTACTGAGAGCAACCAAAACACACTGGAAAGATGAGATTTTTTTAGAAGGACATGTGCAAGAGCATCACGAGGTGGGAGAGGCAGTGATGGACTGAGCAGCTTCTCCCTCCATGCAGCCTGGGGCTAGCCTGGAGTGGAGCCTGGGAGAGCAAAGCCAAGCGGCCCATCCAGGTGCTGCTGGCACAGAAGTGCCCGTGTTTTGAACTGTGTATCAGGGTTGAAAAATTCATGCCCAGCTGAAGCAGAAAAGGCTCCCACATGTGTTGCTTGTTTCCCATTTCTGGAAGAGGAGGAGAAATAAAGGCAGGGAAGAGACTGCAGTTGATATGGTGCCCCTGCACAGGCACTGAGTGCTGGCCTCTTCCACCAGCACAGCACTCCTCCCGTATCAGTCAGCTCTCCCCAGCTGTCTCTGAACATCCCTGGTGCGTGCAAGGTACTTGCTGTGCACCACAGCATCAGGATGTAAAAAAAGAAGCCTCATACAGAAATGCGCCAGCACCTGAAATGATAACTGGTGATGACTCAGAGCAATGGGTTGTGGTAAAGCCCCTGTGCAAGGCTGAGTGGTCGGACTCCCCTTCAGAGTCAGGACTGCTTGTCTTGGGGTTGGGTGCATCAGTGTGGTGCAGAGACAGGGAGGCTGGTTTCCAACAGCCCAGCAGCAAGGGAGGTGGATGCCACACCTCCTGGTCCTGCCAAGGTCAGAGTGTCAGAGCCTACAGTCAGGGTAACGTAATTTTGGCCACAGGTGAGGCACAAAACTATGGTTTACCTGGCAATGGAGGGAGAAGTCTCATCACTGCAGGGACCACAGTGGAGGCCTTTGACTCAGGTTTCTTATCTTGTGCTAAATAGAACAGCTTTCACCAGGGAAGGTTGAGTCTCTGAGGACACCTCAAGATCACAAATGATAAGCTCAGACATAGTACTCTTGTGTGTTCTTACACATCTTCTCACACAGGCTGCTCACTCTTGGTGCTCTGCAAAGACAGAGAAATTACTTTATTGCCCATGTCCATTGCAGGGTGTTCTGCCCTCTTCTTTCTTTCCTTTCATTCTCCAAGTTCCTTCAAAGGCAGATTAAGCAGCAGGACTTTCTGATGTCCTAATCCCACCTTTGCAGAGGCAGAAAGCAGGACAAATATCACCTCATTGCTGCTATCAAAAGTCTTATTTGGGTGCAGTTGAAATAGTTCCCACACCATACTAGCACCTCCACAGAGCCTGTGAGGGACTTTGGTGACGCAGGGGCTAGTGATGCCTTATGCCCCAAACCACCCCTGTGAAGCAGGACTGGTCCAGAGGGGTAGCTCAGCAGGCATGGACCTTGTCTCCTCCTCACCCTGTAAAACCCCAGACAAGATCATGCTGGCTAATTTCACCCCTCCACAGTTGTTTCCTGCCTCAGGCTAAATTTGTGGCTGAGTCACGGCCAATGACAGAGGCTGTGTTTCTTGCCTGGTAGTTCCTCTCAGCTGTCCTGAGCTTGAGTCTCTGAAGTCTTAAGACACAGTTTGCCCAGGACCATCCAAGTTTGATTGGATTTGTCCCCAAGTAACAACCTGATCTGTGGAATAGCAGCAAAAGGGTTTCCTGAAGCTGCTTTCTAAACCTTGGGACCACAGCAAAGTGGCTGGACAGGTAAGATGGTCTTGTTCCACCAAGGCAACCTGCACCGACCTTCCCCAAAGTCTCCTCTCAGCTCAGTGCTGGAGCTCCGTTGTTCTGTACAAGCAATGGCTTTCTTGCTGTTTCTGGCATGGAAGAAGCGAGATGTCTATGCCTGGCCAGCTCTCCTAGCCTCATCCATGAGCCAGGAACACTGAGACCACTTGCTAGCACTTCTCTATAGGCAAAGCCTCCTTAATTGACCAGCATCAGCCCTTTCACTTCATCCTCATTTCATCCACCAGCTCTACTCTGAAACCAGCCATTTGGTGGGAAGAACAGGCAGGATTTGGTGTTGAAAGCAGTCCTGAACACTCTCCAGCCCTGTGCTTGCAGTGCCCCGCAGCTGGGTGGGGACAGCAAGCACT
The DNA here is from genome assembly GCA_033439905.1 of Ceryle rudis. Lineage (NCBI taxonomy): Eukaryota > Metazoa > Chordata > Aves > Coraciiformes > Cerylidae > Ceryle > Ceryle rudis. The sequence goes on along the minus strand of JAAGNO010009158.1, from coordinate 14,996 downwards.
GGCTTCCCCCCTGCTGTTTACTATGCCAATAAAGAACTAGCTGGATTTGGTGGGTGTGCTTTTGCTCAGCCCCACCACAGAAACCACTTTTCTTAGTGCCAGGGCTAGCTAGAAGCCGAAGGCACAACAGAAGTGCCTGGCGTGGGTGACCCTCAATATAGTTCCTCCCTATAAGGAACTAAACTGAGATCACAAACTTATGTCTGCAGGGAAGGTCCTTTCTCAGGCCTCTGCGGTGGGGTGGAGTTGGAGAGGGCTGCTTGCCCTTTGCAACCAGCTGCAGCACCCTGCAGAGCTTCCCAGCTGCCCATGGCAGTGAATAGCTTCCCTGTGCCAACATGAATGGCTTCTGCGGTTCCTCACCCCATGTGCTACAGGCCTGTGTCTACATGATTAACTTTCTGAGATCAGTTAGGGTTGCTAAAGGTCCTGGAGACCCTAATGTCTTTTACCTGAGGTGAGGAAGAAGCAGTGCAAGCTATCCCATCTTAAGCCTCCAGCTGAACCCCAACCATTTGGAGGGCCCAAGGCCCCATTTACCCTACAGCTGAGGATGGCAAGGATGCAGGGCTGGGGCCAGGGTTGGGGGAAGGGATGGAATAACACTCAGAGTGTGCAAACCCATTGTCAGCAGTACAGGGGTCAGGCAGCACCAGTTAGAAGTCACTGGCCAAGTGTGACAAGCAGCTTCTGAACAGCTACTCAGCAAATTGCTCTGGTCTACAGTGGAAGCAGAGATGGAAAAGAGAACTCTGATGTCTGCAGCCTTAGCTTTCAAGTTTGACTCAAATGGCCAGGGTGAACTCTTTCTGTACACCTAATTACGGGTCTTTGAATTTCACGCTCAAAAGAAATAAGCAAGAAGTAGCTGACCTAACCTGTCCTTTCTGTGCATACACTTTACACCACCTCTTCCCCCTCACTCCAAATCAAAGAAAACCATGCTGAATCACCTTAAATTGAATATAATCACCACTTCCCTTCTCCCAGACCATTTATTGTGGGAAAGGAACAGAACTGGCAAACCCTGGTGAGCTGACCAAAAAACATTAAAGAAGATTTGTCCCTTTTGTGGCAAATCTCAGATTCCTGGTATCCTGTTGGCATCCAGATGCACTTCCTAGAAGTTCAAATCTGCTGCTCAGCTTAATAGATTCCCTTTTTTCAAGATTTAACTCAGCTGAGCCAAGAACTTTTTTCAGGAAAGGTCAAGGCAATAAACCCCAGATTGTTTATGTACATAAACAGCCCTAGGATGTAACAGGCTTTTCTTAGAGACCTTTTGGATACAGAGTGGGCAATTAAAATCAAACACCTTCTAAAACATGGCAACACTTGCAGTGTAGGCTGCACCACTGCATCTGCTAGCCTTCTCCTGAAATAAACACTCCATCCCTGCTTGGATATGGCCAAAACTGACATCCAATGGAGCAAAACTCACCCAAAAAGGACTGGAAGAGGCAGTCCACATCTGCTGTTCCAAAGATCTTAGCCAGTAGCACCATCACGCTATGTTCATCCCCCGGGAAGACACACTTTGTGTGGGAATGTCCCATTCTGTTTCTATGCAGAGCTGGGATTCACATTTTCCATGGGATCTTCCCTATACCTGATATGGAACCCCCTGTATTCATCTGGCTGGACGAGACTGAACTGTCCCTGGAGGGTTTCTCTTTGCTTTCCCACAGCTAAGTATCTAGTGTGAAAAATCTTCACCACTTTCAGGTGCTTTCTGAAGCCATCACCACAAGCTGTCACCTCCAGAAAGCTGAGGAAAGTCAGGCAGCCCCTGACTGAGTTAACACCCCTGTGGACTGAAATATTAGCTTCTGGTATTTGTCAAGAAAACTCACAGGATTGAAGAAAGGACCTGACATCGCTGCTCCTCCTCCTCCTCACCTCTACTGCAGCACACTCATCACAGGGACACCATGAGCCCCTCTTTGTGCCTGATGATGCCCAGACATCATAAATGACAGCTTCCCATCCCAGAATGAGGTAAAATGGTAAGTCTGATTGCCTAAACTTGGACTTGGACAGGAAGTGAGGCAGGGAAAAGTCCTCACATGGCATCCAAACCCAAGTTGCAGACAGGAGCTGGAAGCACACGCACCGCCTAACCACCCCATGCACAGGGGCACAAGCACCACCCTGTCCACTGGCCAGCACTGGGGGATCACCAGGGGAGGAGCCCCCATGTGCTAGATGCAAGAAATCTCTTTGCACCTTCATCATCTCTTGGATTGGTGATGCTGGGTATGGCCCAGGGGAATAAAACTTTGTTCAGCTCAGAAGAGGAGAACAAATGTGGGATGAAAAAAGAAAAACAAAACAATACAGAAATCCCCAAGGACCACATGGAGGCAACCTGGGGAGGCAAAAACTCCTCCTGTTTAGGAAAGGCTGCTCCTGTCTTTGTCTCACCTTGTTTACAGATCAGTGGATTTCAAAGAATATCTGGATTTCAGTTATCTGCTGTCTGTCAGCACACAGCTCTAAGAGCCATGTGATTTTAATATCTATCCTGGGGACAACCATGAGGCCTATTCAAAAAGTCCTGGAGTGCTTGGGAGCAGAAACAATCCTACCAAAACACTAGGTATCCAAAATAGCTCTAGAAGATTAATTCTTGGAAACTTGATTACCATTTTAGATCTTCAGAAGAGAAAGAGACATGAAGATGCCTCTTGCAGAGCACTGAGATGCAGGCAAACATAACCCTGCAACTGCTGATTGACCAGAGGAAAACAAATGCCTGGGTGACCCCAGCGAGAAATGCTTGTCCACACTCAGATGCAGTCCACCTTGTCAAAGCCTCACAGCAACTTCATTTATGGTGCCTGGTTTGGAGAATTTTGGGAATTACTTTTAGTTTGCAAGATTGGAGGGACTAAACCCACCATGCTCATGGCACTCTGTGCTGCAGGAAGAAGAGGGACAGCATGTATGAATAGGCATGATGGTCAAGTTTAAGAGACATCATCCTCTAGAGCTATTTTGGGTAGTATTTGGATATATTTGGAGACTGCTATTCTGGTAGCATCATCAATACTCCTGAGAACTCCTAAACTTCAGGATTTCTAGACTGATCCCCACAGTTGTCCCTGGGATGGGTTTTTAAATAATGAGCCATTCCTGCACCTCTGCACGGGTATACTGAGTTTTAAGCACCATGCAGGGAGGAAAGGTTGCTTTCTCCTGTGGCTACCAAGTGCCTGAGTCCATGCTTAGGTGGGTAGAGCCCCAGCTGCTGCAGTGTCTCATCCTCCAAGTGGCTGTCCTACTCCATCCTGTGGTGGAGGGAAATAAAGTACAGCTGGGTGGATTGGGCTGCAAGGGAATCAGGAAATTAACGATGCTCTAGCAGCTTGAAATTTGCTGGTCCAGAGATGAAGCTTTTAAGACTTTCTTGGCAAGTGTAGGGAAAGGACAATTTGTCGAGCCAATGCCACCTGCTGGAGACAGCACTCGGAGACCGACATTGACGGCACTGGTTAAACCGGTGTTTCTTAGTCGTCCTGGCACCCAAAATCCCCCTTTTCAGTCTTGAAAACCTGAGCCCATGCCCGTGGGGGCCAGAGACCCTGGATGCCCACAAACACTGCCCCTCCACCGTGGCAAGGAGCGTTCCCTTTTCCCCAGGGAAGATTTCCCCTTTCCCAGATTTGCCTTATCTGACAGCTAATTACAATTCCAAATTAATTGCTTAGAGGAGCCGTATGGGATCCATAAACTGCTAATGCTGGGAGATTTTTTTCCAAAGGATTAAAAGACCCGAAGTCCTCTATGTTATTGTTGTTATTGACATGATTATCACCCCTGTAAGAGCAGCCAAAATTGCCAAATTAGGTTGCAGAAACTGTTATTGCTGCACAGACATGAAGTCAAGGTTATCGTTCCCAAAGCTATTCCAGTCTAAGGGGTTTTTAATTGGGAGGAAATAATTTATTCGCAAGCTCTGATGAGAGAGTTACAAAATAAACCTAGACCTAAGGGGAGGGAGGAGGAAGGGAGGTAGTGCGGAGGCCTCCATGAAGGGACGAACTGGGGAGCAGCCACTGCTGGGGCAGCAGACCTGGGGAGGGGGGACCCAGCGCTTCTGCATGCATGTACAGGTCAGTTATCTAGCAAGCTATTTCTTAAGCTCCAGTGATACTGCTACTTACATTATAAATCCAATGATCTTCCCTTCATTAATCTGCTTTGTTTCCTAACAATTTTATACTCGTTTGATAAACTGTCTAATCGCTCAGAAGAAACAATGTCACAAGCTGTACCTCAGGCATTTGCCCATCTGATGAAGAAAATCCATCATCAACTTTGCTGGACGTAAATAAAATGTCAGTCTAATTTACTTCCATTAATCTTAAAAGCCATCACTACAATGATAGCCCTATTCCAAGTGGACTTTTTTTCATTTCCTGCATTAATATTTAAGCAAGTACTGAAAACATAAATAAATTGCTTTCTAAAAGCCAGATTATTTTTATATCCAGCAATTTAACAATAAATTTGGATTTACTTGCTAGCTCTTGTCTTTCAGGAAACAGCCTGCCCACACTTCCACCATGTGGCACAGGGATGCTTGGATGAGTTTTGATGAGCATTTTGTGGGCTCAAGAGTGTGACCCCCAAGTGCCACTCCACTGGTGTCACCTCTGGCCAGTGGTGGGTTTGGTGTGTGCTTGGGGCTGCTCTGAGAGGTCTGTATGGGGCTGCAGCTGTTTGGTGTCCCATGGCTGCAACAGGCAGGTCAAGAAGCGTCCCATAAATGCAGCAAAAAGGCATTTAATTTATGGAGGGTGAGACCAGTGATGCACTGGAGCAGGCTGCTGAAGGGGTGTTCAGGGATCACCTGCTTTAGGGGTTAAGAACAGATTGAACAGGAGTAGCGTGCCTCTGCGAGGTGTCCAGGCAGGTGTCTGTGTGCATGGGGGGGATGTGCATGCATGTGTATATGCACACACACGTATATGTACATATGTGGGTGCATACATGAACATCAGTGGGGTGGGGTGCATGTGTGTGCATTTGTTCAGTTGGCTGGAGTCAATTTGACTCCTTGCCTTGCTTCCACTAGCTCTATTTTCTGCCAGCTAAAGGGCTGCACGCAGCCAGAGATCTGTTAAACACAGATCATGCTGCTTGGATCAGTGTGGAAAGTAAGTTTCCTCCTCATGAAGCCCCATGAGGGGCTCTCAAATGCTATTCCCTGAGCACTGGCAGCGAGCAGCACATGGAAGGATGCTTTCCTGCAAGGAGGCCCAGCAGAAGCACTACATGGCTCCTTAGGGAAAACCTTACAGGCTTTTCCAACAGCTCTCAAAGTGACAAAGGGAAGAACAAGGCAAAGGACAGCTGCATTCAGCTTTCCCCGAGTCTTTTCGGGTGGAGTGTGGAGTAAGCAGCATCTCCTGCCCATGCTGCTGGGCCCCTGGGGGCACTCATATGCAGAGCGCTTCACTTTCCTAATGGTCTTGGCTCCTTGCTGCTGCTCTCCTCCATCCTACAGCCAGTGATGCTAGCAAGAGCATCTGTAGTAGCATGGGGGTTGTGTTTAATTGCCCCCTCTGGAAGTAACCTGCACTTCAGCTCTTACAAGCCCAGGGAAGGTGCCTTACTTGTTTCTCCACTGTTTTTCACTCTGCTTAGCTGCAGCTGTCTTCTTAAAGCCAAAGCAATCTTGCCACAGTGATGTGGCTAGCTTGGTCCATGTCCTTTTCTTTTTTTTTACCCCACCACAACATGATCCATGATGATTCCCAGTGAAATTTGGTTAAAAACAGATCACTGCTGAAATGAGATCTTGCTTGTCAAGCATGGCATCAGGTGAATCCCCACTACCTTGTGCAATGTTAAGGTCAAGCAGGTGCAACCAGAGGCAAGGAAAAGGCTGCTATTCCTGCACAGCAAAGTCTACAGCTTTGGTCCCTGTATAGTGCCCCACCTGCCTCTCACTTCTCACTGAGAATTTGGCTTACATGGAATGAGAACCTCTCTTTTAAGGAAATTCTCATTTTAATGAGAAAAACAAGACTGACTGATGCTATACATCCTAACTAGTGCTCCTGTTGTTACTATGTAGCTTTTCACATAATATTTTCTGGATTTAATTATCTTACATTTAGTGCCCTTTATTCATCTAAGGTTGTATTTGGGCTCTTCACAGGACCCAGGATGAGTTATTTTGTTCTCCCACATGCTTACAGACTAAGCTCACCTCCCAATAATGAATCCCCATAGTTTGGGCTTCCCTGGCAGTCATCCATCCCACAGAGTGGAAAACAGGATGATAACTCATGGGGTGGAGAGGGTGAGGGGGGAAAGGCATTCCCTGGCTAATTGGAGAGCAGGACTCCAGGAAGATGCTGCTGATGCACTGGATGCTGATATGCCCATGTTGTTGAGTGCTGACACTTTCTGAGAGCACTTGCTCCTGTTGATTCATGTCACCTACACCTCATTTCATATTCTCTTCAGCAAGAAGAAAAAGGGGAAAAAAAAAAAAGAAGGAATTGCTTGTGCTTATCAGCATGGGTATTTAAGTATCCCCTTGCAGGCTCTAAAACTGACATGATACTGAGAGTGGCATAGGGAAAGCATCAGTGCCACCCTTTTCTGCCTCTCCTACTGCATGGGTGGCTGTGTTCTCCAAGCTAGGGCAATGGGACAGACAGCAGCGCAGTGCACGTGCCCACACCAGTCTCACTGAGACTTTCCAAAGTTACAGGTGACTTGGGGTGCCTCAGGCATGGAGGATCCACCTGTAGCACTGGAGAAATAGAGGGTTTCTCATTGAAGGCTCCTTTAAAAAGCCTTTTCCAGGTAGCAAACCATGAGCCCAGGAACCAGTGGCAAGCAAACACTGATTGTGTGACTCAGCTGGGAAACAAGCTGCAGAGAGTGAGAGGCTCTGACAGAGCCCATCTCTGTCTTTTTATCCCTCCTGTTCATTTGGCTTTTGAATGATATCTCAGCCCTGGCACTTGAGGACCTGCCTAGCTGGGATGATGCTGTGTCCCACCACAGTGGGCTGCTGGGCAAGAACCTAAGGGGTGACAGGAGTGCGATGGGCTCTGCTGGAGGTGCCAGCATGCTCAGAAAGCATTTTGCCACAGTTGCCTTCTGCTGGAATAACCTGGCATTTCTGTTAAAAGATATTTCTGCAAGCCTTGGAAAGAAATTTGCACAGCCATGCCTAAGGGAGGAGGCAGGAGCACTTTTCACAAGTGGAAGAGCTCTGGGTAGGTTTGCCTTTTAATCTCCTGACAGTAAAGGGAGAGTTGAGCGAGAGATTTAAATCTTCAGAACTCACATTCAAAATGCACTTTGGCATCAGCTTAGGCCTGCTGAGGCACAGCAAGCAGTGCTCACTGGGAAGGGCACCCTGGACTCCGAGAGGACAGCTGCTGCCAGGTACTGCCTGTGGTCCAGGGTCCTCTCTGGCCCTGGCTATGGGCAGTATCTTACACTTGCTTTCAGGCACACATCACCTCGTCCACAGTGGGGAACTTGGTCCCTGCTTAATCCACTTAGAAAGCTCCCCTGTGCTTTCCCCCATGCCAGTCCAGCCTTTCTGCCTATGATGTTTTGAACAGTGAAGGTATCATCAAAAAGCCCAGTGCAAGCCATGGAGAGACCGTCAGTGACTTCCCCCAGCCATGAGCAGTGCCTCTCACAGTTTCTTTAACCTTTCCCAGGGTCCCAGTAGGCTGTTCCACTGTCTAAACCAACAGTTTGAAAACTGTTGCAGGGGTTGGGGGTGAAGGTACCCAAAAAATCTGATGGATGAGCCCCTCTTTTGGAAATCCACGCTGAATAACTTTTGCCTTTCTCAAGCAGTTATGGGTTGTTTCAGGAGATGTCTCCTCCTCCTCTTTCCCTGTGATCTCATCTCCTTCTCCAGGGCACCCTATAAGGAGTGGGGAAACAACTTTGGAGAGCCAAGCAACCACATGAAGCTTCACATTGCCCACACCAAGGGCGTGAGGTACATCCATCGTTGCTGGGCTTTGCGATTTGCAAGACAGGCACATCATGCCAGCCGGAGGTTAGTTCAGTGTGGTGAGTCCTTGAACACTCTCAGGCTGCACTTCTGGATGTACCACAGCAGGATGTGTGCATGCCTGTTGATAGTCTGAAGCAGGGGTCTCAGGCCCTGGGGCACCTGACTCTCCCAGAGCTCCCAGTCCACATGCAGCAACTTCAGCAGCAGGCTCTGCAACTGCCTGCCTGCAGTGTGGCTGCTGCTGGGAAGCTACAGTGGAGGGCCAGAAGGGAAAGGGAGGGAAGAGGTTAGCCAGGAAAGGACAAGCAGGAAGGAGGGGAACAGCAGGACACCCGAGCAAAGATTACCCCACCAAAGAAGAAATGCGTGTCCACCCAGAGGAACATGGGATGAGGAGGAGCCTCCTGCTAAGAAGTCTTCCCAGGGTGAGCATGCAAGACAGTTTAATCAGAAATGGATCCAAATGAACTCAAAAAGGGGTCTACAGCATTCCAAAATTCCTGACAGGCAATGACAGAAGAAATGTTGAAATACCTGATTATTCATTATTTTTGTGCAGCTACAGTTAGAGATGGGGAAATAGGCTTTGGAGATTGCAATCGGCCACCCAGAGCAGGATGAAAAGCTAGTTTCAGAGCAAGGGCATGTGTTATGGGTTTGTGAGTCCACCTACCTGCCCCATCCTGGGTGAGAGGTGGCCCTTCGTCATAGGGGTGCCCAACCAGAGAGACCAGGAGTGAGAGAAAGGTGTGCACATAGTGCTGGTGTCCATCCCTCATGTGCAAGCTCAGCCTTCAGCCAGGATGTGTCCCCAGGAGTGTGTGCATCAACATTCCTACCTGTCTATGCCTTGCAGAAGGCTGAAGTTGAGCTGCTTCTTGGGTGCTGTGGCTTCCTGCATTGTCGATGAACACTAGGCAGGATGACTGTGCTCCTCCAGACCTGCCAGCCTGTCAGGAAGAAGTTCACTTACTGCAGAGAGTCGAGTCACCAGTTTGAGGGTTTAGGCTATTTTTTTAATGCATGGAGAAATCCTCAGAGTATTTGGGGCCCAGCAGCTGCCAAAGCCCAGATCCCTCCATGCTGAGGCACACTTCCCACCATAGACCCTGCATCACCATGGGATCTACGTTCCCTTTGCTGACACCTCAGCCCTGCAAGCACCTCCATCTTAGCCCCGGAGCAGCTCCTGGGGAGCAGGGGGATGTACCAGGATGTGGACCAGGACCAGCTCCGTCAGTTTTTGGCAGTTCTTGTGGAGCATCTCCTCCATGCAGGGCTCGGAGGGATGAGGCTGAAACCCACAGCAGCAGCGGTCCAGCAGTCATGAACCTGTGGGAGACATCTGGGGACTTTAGGGAGGACAGACACCTGGAATGGGGAGGTCCCGTTTTGAAGTTTTCTTCATCAGAAGAAAATAGAAAGTTTCTAAGGATCCTCAGTAGATATGAAATGGAAAAGCTGCATACACTAGTCAGTGAGAGAGGCAGGAAAACATTCAGAAGCTGAGACTTGCAAAATCTTTTGGAGAAGGGATTTGGAGAAGAGACCAACAAAGTGGTGTCTTTAATTAGATGGTGATGGGCTTTCCTGGTGGAGTTCAGATGCCTGATATACCTGACACCCGGTACTTCCACACCCCATATTTGCACAGAGCGAACAGGTCATGCTTCCAGCTTAGACCAAGTGAAGACACACACGGTGGTGAATGAAAATAAAAAGCAAACCAACCCAGAGCACCCAAGGAAACCTAGGTTTTGAAACCTCAAAAGGAGATTTTGTTTGTCTCGGGCTGAGTCTTGGTGCACTGGATGACAGTTTCATCTGGTTTCTGTCACATATCTGCCTTTTCATCCATCTCCACAGTAACCTGAGCTGTTCTCAGTGAAAAGGTGAATGGAAAAGGATTGACAAGGGAACAAGCAATCTGTGCATTACACAGAGCACGCCTGACATTTAAGCTGGGCCACAGTGACATGTTTTACCTGTATTTGTGTTTATTTTTGGGTGCTGCTAAGGCTCCATGCTGTCAAGGCTGTCAAGCCCCCTGCTTCTCACCCTAAATCTCTACAAAAATCCCAGTGCTTCTTGGCAGCTTCCCATTTTTCAACTGTACCCTCAGAGGGACAAGGGACTTCGAAAAGATAGAAATCTCTGTCAAACTTAGCTTCAGTAACCCTGCCTCTATATTCGCAAAGCTTCCTCAGCTTTTTCAGAAGCAGCCAGCACATCCTCTGTGGTGGCCTGTGGGACAGACAGGACCTTGCTGGCTGTTGACAGCCTTCCCCACGGCTGCATGTTGCCACAGCTGTGCAGGAGAGCTGTTTCACCAGCTCTAGAGGCTTGTTTGAAACATTGCAGCAAAATAAAAAATCCTCATATATATAAAAATCTCCTTTAAATATATATAAAATAAATATATGTTCTGTTTGCAGCATGAAAGCATTTGTCTTGCCTGCTTGCTTGGGGTTGTTGCTGCCAACCCAGGAGCCAAGGCTTGGGGTGAAGAGAGGCCCCTGGAGCCTCCAGGATGGCTGGAGCAGGTCTCAGGTGAGGTCAGGGAAAGCTACAGGTGATGACTAGACAGAAGCCAAGTGACCCATGGTAGCTGCCTATTCCCCTCACATAATAATTAGCAAAACTCATCAATTCCAGACTGTGCTTTGAGAGAGAGTTCAGTCTGAATCCAAACGCTAATCAAGCATTGGACAAGATGCTGCAGGACACATGGTTTGATTTCCGTGGCTATTAAATTCAAAACTGTTTGAGAAGCAATATTAGTCCCTCACCAGAGCCCCTTAACAAATGCCTCTGTTTCCTAAGGTTTAACGAAGTCAGCACTTCTCCATTGGTAGACCCACTGGTTACAAGTGCCAGAGCAGCCTTTGGCGTAAAACACACTGAAATGGAAGAAAACATCACATTTCCTCAACACATCAATTTGGTCTAGTTACTGGAAGGCTCAGCTCAAGAGTTTATCTCACCAGCTACATTGTTTTCTGGGCTGCACAGAAGGTGAAGACAACCCAAGATGACATAAAGACATTAAATGGGCTCACTCACAAGAGTGAGCTCCTTCAGTCGCTCACTCACAAGAGCGTGTGAGCCAAGGTGGCTTGGCACTGGATCTGAGGCGGAAGCTGGTCCTGGTGTCCAAGTGGAGCCCCAGAAGATGGACTAGCTGTTTGTGGAGATGCTGAAAGTGCTTCAGTCATGTAGACAAGCCCTCCCTCACCCTGGCCCTCCCCAGGTCATTTATATTAATTTCTCCTTGTCAGAGCCTAAAAGGCTCTAATGAATGGGACATTAGGTCTTACCACTGGAACACAAATACGTGAATCGCACCTTTCCCCATCCAAGCTCAAACACCGTGAGAAGCTTCCCTTCAGCCCCTCTTTGGTTCCACATGAATATCAGCCACACCAGAGCATCCCCTTGGGTTCAATAGGGCTTTCCAGACATGACTCAGTCTGGGATGGACTCCCTCAGGGAAAGCTTCCTTCCTCCTCTTCCATGGACTGGGTGCCACAGGGCAGGGACATGGCTACGGGGCTTCAGAGTTGGTGTATTTTGATCCACTTATTTTCAGGTTTTGTTTCTAACCAGTGGACCAGCACCAGGGAACAGGAGTACTTGCTCGGTGCCCAGTGGGGTCTCACAGAACCTGCCTCGGTGTGCTGGCAAGGGGCAGCACCAGATTGCTTTGTTGGTGTTTTGGTGGAGGTTGCGCAAGGCAGCTAGTTGGGATTCCCTGAGCTGGCTGTCAAGTATTTTCTCTTTCTGGAGCGTAGGAAAGTGCATTTGTGGGATTCCAAAGGGAAGGGAGGAGGAGGACAATGAGGCCTTTCAGTCCTGTAGTCTTTCTTCAAAGCAGACCCATTCATACAAGCCCTGGCCTCAGCTGCAGTACACCAACCCTGGTTTCCTCTGTTTAAGCCATCACTTCGGAAAGAGAAAAAAAGGGGAAGAAAGCTGCTCATCACTTGGCTCTGAGTTCTGTGTCCTGTAGACCCCATTCTGGCTGCAGCCTGCCAACAGTTATCCCTCCAGCCCACTTACCCTTCTCCAAGCAAACACCATGAAGCAAGTGAGTGGAGCAAACATGGAAGAAGCACTAGTACAGCCTGGCTCCCAAAACAGGGGCTTTTCCTTCAGGGCAAGACAAATAGCTCCAGGCAAACTGGAGCCACCCTTGGGTGGGAGAAAGGGGTATGGAAACCAAGCCCCGGGCCCCTCTGTTGCTGCTGCCGAGCTTAGTGAACCCCAAGTTGTCCTGGGCAGGGCAATGTTGGACATGTTACAACATTTTCCTTGAGGCCAGTCCACTGGGGCAGCTAATAATCTAATATTTGTAATATAATTATTAATATTAGGCAATTAGCAATAACCTACTATTAGCCTTGGCACAAAGGCAGATCAAACTTGTGGTGTCAGGCAGGCAACAGCCAAGTGCTGGAGGAGGGATCTACAGGGCTCCCAAGGCTGAACGCTGCACGTCACATCTCGTCCATGGCACCTCATGGCGGAAGCATTTGCTTTCACCTCCCTTTCTTAATTTTTAAATTATTCAATTTATATGCAATTTGCTGTCAAAATGGTTCGTGTCAGTGCAGTGGCACTGTGAGCCTTGACTAACAGGCCAAGCACTCCAGCTGGTCTGTCTAGATTGCCTCTCTGTACAAATAACCATTTAAAACGCACACCTGACATTTGAGGGCTTTGCCACCAGGAACAGGCATGGATGGCTGCAGTGTGAGGCAGACTTAAGGGGTCAGTGGCCAAACTGGCATGATTAATCTACTGAGTCTTGAAACAGATGCTCCGATCTTGGCATTTTTAAATTTTGATTTTATTTCCCCTCTCCTGGAGAAGTTTTTTAATGATGTCCAGGCAGCAAGACCTGAGAACCCAGCGCATTATGAACCTGTTTGCTGAGGACATCCCCCGGAATCCATGGGGCTATGCCTATGTTGCACCTGAGCTGGGTAGTCCTGAGCCCATTGTCACAGCCTCTATCAGTAGCATCTCTGCCACTTGGTTCTGGAAAACGTGACTACCTGAAGAGTGGAAACTGCTTCTCTTCTCTCTCTTTTCCTTTTCTATCCCCCAACCATCTCTACTCTCATTCTCACAGCTGTGCCTACAGCTCAGAACAGAGCTTGCTCACTCACATATTTCCCTGAGGTTTCCCTGATTTTAGCTGAAGTTGGTCCCTTGTTCAGACCAGAGCCATCTCTGCAGGACAAGGGATGGTCCTCGCTCCAAGAAACTCCTGTGTGGTATAGGCAGCAAAGCAAGAGAGAGAGAGCAGGGAGGTGGGATTGCCCCCATCTTACCGGCCAAATACAAGCTTCCAGAACAGTCAGGTCTCATGTTAGGGCCTCAGGCCAAATGGCTTGTGACTTTCAATATCAAAGATCTCCTGAGCCTGCTCCCTCTCACCTTGCACTTCAGCAAGAGGAATTTAGTCCTGGCTGCAAGGCCCAGGGCAGCAGCAAGAAGGGCTCCCCTGAGGCTCACTCCAGACCATGCAGACATTGTCTCAATCTGCTTCTATCACTGGGAGATCCAGCCTAGCCAGGAGCAAGTGCTTTGAGAGAGCAGAGACCTTTCTCCGAGAGAAAAGAAGTATCAGGGCAGAGCCCGAGGAGACCACAGAAGGCCATGGGCACTGGTGTACCCACAGCAGCACAGGGACCTCTGCATTCCCTGAAGTGTCACCACGATAGACATTAGCAAAAGCTTCTGGTATAACCCTGCCTCCATTTCATAGACTGACTCACCTTTCCCCTTGTTTGTCCTTATGAGAAGTACCTGCTGCAAAAGGATGTAAATAGCTGATGGGTGGTTTGGTTTTCTGTTTGGTTTTTTTGTTGTTGTTGTTTTGGGGGTTTGTTTTTGTTTTTGTTTGTTTTTTGTGGTTTGTTTGTTGGTTTTGGTTTTTTTTTTCCCAAAAGTGTTTTTATTTTCATATGGTGGAACACCACTCAGGTTCCACAAGCAGCCCAAACTGGACGCAAGGGAAGAGCTCGGCTCTGCTGAGCATATGATGAGCAGGTCAGGACCTCTTCTCAGAATATGCAGGGGGAGATGCTCCCAGTTACAGAACAAAATATCCTGAAAAATACCATCATACCAGAAGACCACTGGGAAAACGTTAAAAAGTACTTCCTCTGTAATAAAAACTGGGTCAATGCATCTTATGAAGGAGGAAGTGGCTCTGTGCTGGCAGCAATGGCATAATTTTTAGGCTGGTGATCAGCACAAATAGCTGACTGCGGGTGGAAGATCTAATTCAGATGCCCAGAGCTGTCTGAAAGCTTGTGGGGGTGGAGGGAGAGTTTACTACAAAGACTTACCTGAAGGCCGCTCAGAGTGGCTTATGACAGCTGAAAGTGAGGTGAGGAAAAAAAAGACCAGCTCTTCATTTATTTAAAAGGAGTGTATGACACAGGGGTCAGCTGCACAAAGTGAAGGTTGGGCCAAATTCCCACTTAAGGACACCATGAACTGGACGTTGCACAGCATCCAAGAATGAAGCCTGTTAAGAGTTCAGGGGAAAAGAGTGTGTGGGTACATCACTGGTATCCACAGTGCCACTGCCTCTGTCAAGGCAGGGACACGGACTGCAGTGCTTCAGCAGAACTATGTATACAGTGCTTAAACAGGTGAAAGATCTTTCTGCTTTAGAGAAGGAAATGCCAGTATAAACTCAAATGTACCCAAGTGTGACAGTAGTATATAAACTTCAAGCTCAAAACAGTATTAAAAACTATTTCCATATTAAACAAAAACCCACACAAAACCAACAACAGTAATCCCAAACAGCAATTATACAAAGGAAAAAACAAAAGCTGTTGATCAACATTTAGGGTCCGGGCAGCCTTCCAGACCTACAACAGACGCTCTCAGTTAACCCCCCTCCCTCCCCAAAGGGGAAGAGAAAGGGAATAAGGGAGAGAGACTGAGCGACTACAAAAGGAAATGA
>JAAGNO010009157.1:1528-28466 GCA_033439905.1 Ceryle rudis | reverse complement strand
AGCAGCAGACACTGTCTGTGAAAACAGGCTGCTAACTTCAGACAGTGCAGTTAGTTAGAAGAACTGAGCTGAAAAGTGAATTATCATGATCAGAATTAGCTCTGTTCTCACTCAAACCAGGACACTCTTAAAGTTAGATTTTCATTAACGTTATGATAGAAAATATAGTATAACTTCTAAAATGTGCAGAACAGAAAGGAGGTGCAGTTTGGCAAAGAAGCTCAGACTTCAAACTGGCCTTAAAAAATTATTGCAGGATTTGTAATCAAGAAAATGAAATTCAACTCGGACAAAAGCAAAATAGTGTATTTCTGAAGGAGGATAAATACTAATGGGAAATATCTTGGTAGGCATCAATATAGCAGAGGGGAGTTCTAGGAATAACCACAAAATAAGTGCCACACAATATGATTAACACACAAAATAGGTGCTAACAGTATGACACACTTGGGAATGTAATAACAAGCTTTATTTATTTTCAAGACATTCTAGGTCTGGTAAGTGTGGGTAACAGGTAAGCAGGTAGACAATAAAATTATCTGCCAGTTAACTGTGATAATGATTTATATTACAGAATCCAGCTCAATTTAAATGGTGAAGGAGTGGGAAAATTGAATTTTATGACTAAGTTATTTGACCTTGAACTTCCTGCTCAATTTTTATTTAAGTCAAATAAAAACCTAAAGAATAAATCCAAAAGAGGATTTATTTACATTTACGTATTGAGGATATAAAAACTACTTTTTAGATGTCTTGTCCATCTAGAGATAAATTTCACAGTTAAATGCCAGTGTGTCCATGGAGGAAACTTTAAATGTTACTCACAGCTGTGAACCACTGGCAACAGGAAGGCTCCTAGAGTTAAGCCAGTAAGAAATGTTCAATGGCTTAATAGAGAGAATTGTCTGGACTCCTCATTGTAACAGTGTTGTAAGAGTGGAACTCAAGATCACAGGAAAACATTTACATACACACTTAGATCCAGAGACCAAATATGTCTGCTTAAGATCAGCGTTCATTATTATCCTTTGAAATCTGCCAAGGGAAAAGCTAATGGTTTTCTCTTAAGTATTCTTCCATTAAGTATCATGAATAAAACAACATTAAATTTTATTTCTTTCACACTATGCAGTCTTTCAAAATCATCACAAACTCAAAGAGTTTCTCATTGTGAAGCACCTCCACAAACCTTCATGAGACATCCCAGACCGTGCAACAGATTTTATGCTTTCACGTTATTACACTTCACACTGCACAAAAAAATGCTAAAAAAATAACAACTATGTCTCAATGTTACATGAGTCTCACAGCCCATGAGAAAATATGGGCCAAGTACTGAAGAGGGTGCACTTGACTGTCTTTCTAGTAAAAGGATGTTGTGTGTAGTATGGTGCCAAGATGTGCACAATCACCTGATATATGATTTAATTAGCTAGTTAGTGATTCCATTTATTTGGAACCATTTTCAAAGCAACTCGTTGATTTCTAACACTGTGTAAAGGTTTAGAGTCAGGGAAGTGTGCAAGACTGATGAACATCTCTCGTCTGATGAACAGATGCTCTCTGTTAACCCCACATCCATCCCTGAAGGGGAAGAGAAAGGGAATAAGGGAGAGAGATTTACTGAATCAAAAAAAACCTAGAATAGCTTTAATGAAAATAATGATAATAAAAAAAATGTACCATACTACCTCCCTACACACCCCCCCCAACACATACACACCTCCAATGGCAATTCAGTCACCTTCACCACTGATGCTGTCAAGCAGGCTCTGGAGAAGTCCTGGACTAGAGTTAGCAGCAGATGGGACCTGTGTTCAGGAAGTGGATTCTGGAACTGCATTCATGATACCCCACAATGTGATACACAAGATTTAGCAGTGATCTTGGTCTGCATACTAATCCTTGGTAGCAACTCTAAACTTCGAGTGTTATCACTGCTAGAAGCAGACACTATGTGTGTAAACAGCCTGCTGACTTCAGAAAGTTCAGTTAGAAGAGACTTAGCTGGTAAGTAAAATCACTGAATGGAATTGTGCTGTTCTAATTCAAACCAGAACACACTGGTAAGGCAAGACATATAACCCCTATATATGCAGGGAAGGCATATAACTCTTATTTGTAAGGAAGGAATATAATCCAGGATTTAGTATTCCATTCTCAAAAGACTGGTTTGAAGTTTCTTTTCTGTGCCTAAGTATACTGGTTTTGGCTGGGATGGAGTCATATTTATCAGCACCATTGAGACATGGCCATGTTGCAGCGATTTCATTGTAGGTACTCAACATCTTCCTGATGAACTGAATCATGTATTATATGTGGGGGTCTACTTTGAAATGATAGACAATTGGACATATTTTTCATTAGACATGATTCTTATATGAAGACTAGGATACCACTGCAGATAATACCATGGAAGATTTTTAGACCAATTCCTAGGAAGAAGGTAGTGATCCCCAAAATAACAGAAAGATACAAACTGTGCAGAAAAGACCTAAGGCAAACTAGCTTTCTCCTGTTCTCAGAATCTGACTTGTGAGTGTGGATGGAATAGAGGTTTCATGTCATACAGGAGAACATATCTGCTGAAAAGGTATTATTCTGTATGACCACCAGTACTTTATGAAAAAAAGCAAAATCATATTTGCATTACAAAAACATGTATAAAAAAAAAAAAAAAATTAAACAAGTCATCTTGTTATATAAATCTGCTGTGTACCTATTTATACCAAGGGTATTGAATATATTCAACACATTACACCTGGAGACCTATCTGCTAAATGTGTAAATGCATATAGTAATAAGGTCACAGTACCTCAAAGTTAGTAATTTAAGAAACCCACATTGTTAAAATTGTTTTAGGTATAAGTCTCTGTATCACTATTTATAGTGGAAAATCCAATTACTTATTCTGTAAAATGAAAGTGGTACCAAGAATGTTAATCTTTTCTTGAGGTATAAGTCATATGTTTCTTTCATTTTCTAGCTGAATTGAAAATGCATGGTCAAAACAGCCACTGTTGGCGTTCATGGTCTTGCTCAGAACAGACAGTACTGCACATTTTATTATCTATTTGCACAGAATTCATATTTGATCTTGTTTAAGAACAAATGTAAAGAATATGCACTGTTAATTTGTATAAGGTGTCAAAGATCCATCAGAAAATGCTATATCACTTCCTGGATCTTGATTGGACAGAATCAAAATAAATTAAGTCATATTTGTGTAGTTTGTTTTAATTAAGTTTGTATCTACTATGTTCATATGCCTGTTGGAAAGAAAGATTGAATAATTTGGCCAGCTCCAGCTGTGATGTGTGGCATGACTGACAATAAAAAGGCCATACTGCAAATATCTATTTATCTTCTTTTGCAAGATAACTGTATGACAAAATTCCACCAGGTGAAAGCTGTAATCTTTAGAAGTGGCAAGCCACCTAATTAAGCATCAGAATATGTTGCATCCAGAAGTGAGATTCAGATCATCTTATTTCAGACATCTGCAGTGTAGACAGCTACAGCAGTTTACATTGTAGTTCAGACTTTTTCTGCACTCAAGAAATAGACATTTTCAGGGACAAATTCATGTTAGTTCAGAATGAGATGAATCATGGACTTGTTTTACAACATTAAGTAGATCTTATTAGAAACCTTAAATTATTCTCTCAAATGTGAACATCTGATGTTGGTTAGATGAATCCCACCCAGAACATAATTGAAGTCATGATTTCTCTTCTAGGTGTATCACACAGTCATATATGATGACAAACCACCAAAGAAACGTAAGGAACCCACCAGAGGTAAACATAAGATTATGATTACATCAAATGATCTCTTTCAGTAGGGATAGAGAAATACTAGTGCCAGTACACAAAGATGAAATTTCGTTTGAAATTCTGTACATCCACAGACAAGAAATATCTGGATTCTTTGAAGGGAGGAACAGTAAAAATGATCAGGGACATGGAGATTTAAATTGACTAAGAGAATTTGTTCAGTTTATAATTTGTTCATCTGTAATATTAAATTAGAAATTAAAGGGAAGTTTCTAGTCTCTGAAAGTTTGAAGATTTCTCACCCCAGTAGGATCATGGCTGGTAAAGAGTAAATCTAAACTGGGAGGACAACTCGATGAAGAAAAGATTATCTAATGTGTTTGCTGACGTTGTCCTTTATTTATTTTTTTTCTTTTTTAATAACAGCAATAGTAATTTCAAAATACATGTGGCTTTAGACAACTTAATGTTTAATATTTAACATAAATTCTAGTGGTACTATTATTTTTCTGAAAATGAGTGGCTGTGACAAGGCAAACGTTGTCTTTGTTGGATTTTTTGTTTCATATATACTTTTTCTATTTTAACACAGTTTGCGGGTTTTGCTGGTTTTTTTTTAACTATCATTATTTGTATTACAAAAAAAAAGTTAGCTTTTGTATGAATACTAATATTTGTTGCTTATTTCTTACCATCCGACTGTTTAAAAATTGATACATTAGCTATAAAATTTTAATAACGCCATATATTTTACTTTTTTTGGAAGCAAACTTATTCCATTTGCTGTATAAAATTTATCTATCGTTTGTCTTGTCTCTGTCATTCTAAACCTATTAAGAAGCTAAGTAGTAAACAGTAAGCAGTAGATGTCTTTTATAGATAAGTCTTATCAGTCCTTAGAAAATTCCTTGTAATCTTGTTCACTTATATGTGCTTTTTATTTATTACCTGAAATTACTTTCTCTTCTCCATCTTAATATATGTTTCATTTGTTTTCTCCTCTGTTGATTGATCATGGTTAATAAGTTTTTCTAACAATCTTTTCTTCACTAATCTAACTCTTCCTTAAACTCATGCATTATTTGGATAGTTAATCTTTCTTCAAACCTTTTCCTTACAACTTCTGATCTTCTCTCTCTCCTGTCTCTTCTGCCACGGTGATTGATTAGTCTTTATCAGGGGATTCTTGTCCTCTTTCCTTTGCTTCTTTGTGTTTCTAAGGAAGTCTATCCTTCAAAAGTTCTTGTACTCTTGGGTGCCATTATCAGTTTAATATCTACTTCAATTTTTCAAAGATTCAGATATAGCTCTAGATATGAAAATGATCTTAAATTCTTCAATGATATCACATCTCAGCCTGCCTCTGACATTTCTGTCTCTATTATTCACAATGGAATATGACCCAAAGTTTTTTCCTTACAGCAGAATAAATTAATGACAGTCAAAGGATATTGAAAAATATAGGAAGAAAATAAATAATAAATCAAGACAAAAAGAAGTCCAGAAGTCAGTTAAAATGCCTGTGTTTATCACATTGGTATACATAATTTTATTACAATACTTACAATAAGAAATACTGCAAATATTATGAGTGATTTAATGTTTCTTCAAAATGATTTAATATTTACTTTTCACACTGGCTATAACCTTACTGGGCAGAAACTTGTGTTTAATTAGTCATAGAATTTGCAATCAATGGAAGTGTTCATGCTCAGGTTTGATGGGTCTTTGCTCAGACTGATCTAGTAAAAGATGTCCTTGCCCGTGGTAGGGAGGGTGAATTAGATGATTTGTAAAAAGATCCCTTCCAACTCAGACCATTCTATGATTCTATAATTCTAAAATATTAAACAGTATTGGTCCCAGTATAGACCCCTGAGGAACACCACTTGTTACTGGTTTTCCCTTGGACATTGATTGACTACAACTTTTTGGACACAGCCATTCAGAGAATTCCTTATCTAACAGTCATTCATCACCCCTATCTCTTCAATTCAGAGGGAAGGATATTGAGAGAACATATCAAGGGTCCTACAGAAGTCCAGGTAGATCTTATCACTATCTCTTCCCTTGTCCACTGATGCAGTCACACCACCACAGAAGACCACTAAATTAGTCAGGCATGATTTGTCCTTGGTGATACCATGTTGGCTATCTCTAATCACCTTCCTGTCTTGCATATGTTTTGACATATTTTCCAGAATAATCTGTTCCATGATCTTTCTGGACACAAGGTGAGGCTAACTTGTTGGTAGTTCCCAGGGTCCTCCTTTTTACTCTTTTTAAAAATGTGTGTGATGTTACACAGAATGTTAGGGTTTGGAAGGGACCGCAGAAGATCATCTAGTCCAAGCCCCCTGTCAGAGCGGGATCACCTAGATCAGGTCACACAGGAATGCATCCAGGCGTGTTTTGAATGTCTCCACAGAAGGAGACTCCACAACCTCCCTAGACAGGCTGTTCCAGTGCTGTGTCACCCCCACCATGAAGAAGTTTCTCCTTACATTTACATGGAACATCCTATGTTCCAGCTTGCACCCATTGCCCCTTGTCCTATCATTGGACGTCACTGAGAAGAGCCTGGCTCCATCCTCCTGACACTCACCTTTTACATATTTATAAACATTAAAAAGGACACCCCTCAGTCTCCTCTTCTCCAAGCTAAAGAGACCCAGCTCCCTCAGACTTTCCTCATAAGGCTTTCCTCCCTTTATCAGCTTTGTGTCTCTGTGATGGAGTCTTTCTAAGCAGTTCCCCATCCTTGAACTGAGGGGCCCAGAACTGCACACAATATTCCAGATGCGGTCTCACCGGGGCAGAGTAGAGGGGGAGGAGAACCTCTCTCTACCTACTAACCACACACTTTCTAATACACCCCAGGATGCCATTGGCCTTCTTGTCTACAGAGGCACATTGCTGGCTCATGGTTGCTGGGGACTTCACCTTACTGACATGACTTCTCAGATTTGATGGAGTCATTTAACGAGGCTTACAGCATCAACAAGAAGGTAAGAGGAGTCATCTCTTGAACATATTTTAAAAAATATATCTCTTAAAATGAAGAAAAAGGTATGTGGGTTATTGAGAACAACTAAGATCTTGTCACCTTGCTACTCATATAAAAGAATGTCAAAAAAGGAAAATTACTTTAAACACAACAAGTCTAGATGGAATTTAAGTTCAATTAGCTAATACATCCACTGGCCTCCTGGAAATTAAGGTGTACCATTTCAGGGAAAATCTAGGACTAATCAAGAAACTATATTGTGGGAGAGGGACAGATAGTTACATGCCATGAAAAAAAATTAAAAGAAGCCTGACAATTACCCTCCAGCTTCAGTTTACTGCTAAAATAATTAAGGATATATCAGAATAGCTAGATGGCTTTCTATGTAACTATGAAGAGTGCAAGTAAATGAACTGAGGTTGAAAATAATTGTAGCCACTGTAGTCACAATACAAAATGATCTTTCCACGTGCAAGTTGATTTTTCATCAGAAAAGCAGCACTGATTCCTATTCTCCATTTGAAGACTCTGGGATTAACTACTCCTGTGTGAAGGAGAGAATAGACTCACCACTAGTCAGTTAATAAAGACCAGATACCTCCACATGAATATTCCTGTTCAGCCTGGGTTTTGTTCCTGTAATTCATATCACTTTACCTATTCTATCAAACAAATGTATTGAAGTTTTCTGTAATGGTATTACTGTCTTTAAACAGTCAAATTATCATTCCAATCTTCAGTGTATAATGCAAATAGTTGAGCTTGAAAGCTGATGAATACATTTCCATATAAAACAGGAAACTTTTAAAATAAGTATGTATACATTTACATTTTTGTAAGCACAAGCCTAGTAAAGAATTAATTCAGTGACTCATTAAGAGTTTATATAATATTTATATTTGATAACACTCAAACTCCACAACAATCATGTGGTGGACATTATAACTGTCAGGTAAATGACAGAAAACTTGTAGGAACAGAGAAACCCCTGTGAATGTGAGAAATGAGCTGTGCAGAAAGCTGACTTTCCAGTAATACTGCACAAAGCTTCTGCAGGACTTCCATATTCATAGTGCTTATTTCTCTTATCTGTCAGTGTATTTGGATTATACAGCAGGGGAGCTGTTATTCCAGCATTCAGTATAATACAATGATTTTTTACAAAGGAAATGTAGGGCAAATTTTATTTCTTTATTTGTTTTATTTTAGCAGAATACCCTGAAAAGTGCTTAATTTTTCATCATTTGTTTTTAGAGTTTGGCAGTTTCAGTTTATACCATTAATTTAGCATTTATTTCTGTTGGTTTTGTCCCTCTAGGTTTGTGTTGGTCATTTTAGACACTAATCTCTACTTAGTAATTATAAAACAATATGATGCAAACAACAATTTTAATTGCTTTAAACACCAAATACTCATTGCAACAATGAGTATGTATACCACTTCTGCATCTTCAGAAGATAACACAGTTGCTGCCCAGTGCAGCTTTTACTTCCTGCTTTCTATTACTACTACCAGAAAAAGTTCTTCAGGCTGGTACTGCATGCCGTGGAACAAAAAGGGCACCATATTGCAGTGGCTGAATAGATAATACATGTCAACAGTGAGAAGTACAGTGATTTACTTTAATAGAAACATTTGAAGTTGCTCTGAGTTACTTATCAGAGCCCAGCAGCTTATTTCATTAGCATTTTCATATTTCCTTAAGTTTTTAAAATCAGTATGAGCAAACAGTAAAAAGTTCACATGTAATTTATTCTTGTGCCTTTTGTGGGATGTATTTTTAGAGAGAAAAAACAGAATTAATATTCTATTCTGTTGTGCTATAAGTTGACTCACATGAAAAGGATGATAAAAGTCTAATGTCAATGTTTTAGCTATATTGTGGAAGGCATATTTGAAATTATAGCATTCAAAATCCATGACGTTTCACCAAAATGTATTAGGGTGAACTTGGCACACAACTAGAGGATGCTGCAAATTAGAACAGTATCAGTATAGCAAAATACTCAAGGTTTGGTAAAAACAGTGGAGGCATGCTGATCATTCATGACACTGGTAAAGTTCTCTTTGAAGAAACAGAAGTTTCAAGGACAGAATTTACATTATGCAAAAAACCCAGTGTTTTCAGAGCAGAAAGTACTGCAAAATGAAGCAGCTTTTAAGTGAAAGTATCTTCATATTTTATAGCTAATGAGGAATATGAATTTTATGTTGTATAGTAAGAAAGAAATTATACTGAATTTTGTCAGGTTCACTTTGACAGACTGCTTTTAGCTGTTATTGTTATTATCATCATTATTATTATTCAGTATGGTATGTAGTCTGTGCACATAGTGTCATTCCTTATTTCAAATATTTTTTGTACACAAAAAATAAACCAAATCATTTTTATGTACAAAAGAAAAAAACAACTAAGCAAAAGAAAATTTACTGAATTGTATAAAGTTTTAAAATTTGTAATTAAATCCACACACACCTTGAAACGTCTAACTCCAAAGTATAAGAGAATGGAGGAGGCATAGCAAGTCCTGGTTCAGTTGCACACATCCAAACTAATTGTAAATTTAGGTGAGAAGAATCCCATCTAATACTGTTTTCAGAAAAACAAACAAATGAGCAAACAAACAAAAAAATAGATGAGGAAGAAGACAATTTGCATTTTGCGTACAATGTGTAGCTATTAAAATTTCACAATTTGGAATCACAATATGTGATTCTTGGAAACCTGTTCACTAAAAAATATGGTACTTATATGGGGATTTTCTGAAATGTCCTCAGAAGTACTCCAGAAGTACCTAGAAGAATTGTCATCCTTCCTGTTCTATTCTGGATCTTAATGATGTAGAATGCTTCACTTGAGGAAACTTACATATCATCTGCTTTATTAATTGATATATCCTTGCCCATACTGTGTAGTTCAAATGCTCTCTGACCTCTGTTATCAACCATGCCTCAGATTTATTTGGTAGTGTGGTGGCTGTTATGGGCTAAACTGTCCAGGAAGCATTATAAAAGTGTGAGAGTATAAACAAACATGTCTCAAAACAGTGTTTGGGAATTTCACCTGGAGCTGCTTTATTCATATATGTATATAAACTGTTGATAAACACTTATTTCCTCCATACTCAAGTAAGACTATGACAACTGTGATCTATGGAATCTTGAGGACCTTGGAGCATATTTAAAGGCACAACATCTGATTCTGGCAGATAAAGGAGAAGGAAAAGTTTGTGAAAGAAGATAGGCATGTGTTTTTCAGTGAGACCTGAACATACTCTAGCAAACGACATCTGATCTATATGAAAAAGATCCAGAAGTGTAATTTTATAGCACACCCTTCTTAAAGTGACAATTTCCATCACAGTGGACACACAACTGACTGCTGTGAGTCCTTTCTGTGAATCCAGTCTAAACTGTACTGAATTTGTGTCCCATAGTTCTTACAAATGACTTAATAATATTCATAAATAGTAGAATAGTTAACAGAAAATAAAAAACACCTGGAACCTTCTTTACAGGAGGTTCTTGTGGTGAGTATGGATTCAGATCCCTTCAAGTAACACAGTAGTTAAAATCTGATCTCCTGAATGAATGGAGTAGTGCTCCCATAGTATGTAAAAGTGAACTGTAAACTCAACATGCTGCCTTGTACAGTCTTTTTTTTTTTTTTTTTTTTTTTTTTTTCAGTTGAAACATTGGCAAATGCAATATAGAATCTTTTGGAATGGGCTAAACATATTTTTTTTAATTAATTTCCTAGTCCTTCAAAATAATTATAACCGCATTCTACCACTGACATAAACATTATGTTTTACTGGAATATTTGATAGGAGGGGAAGCAATGTCAACAGTAAATGATAGTGTCAAACCTTTAACTTTGCCATTATGGTAAAAAACAATCTTTTTTACATTATTCTGAACTCCAAGGTGTCCTGCCCCTAGCTCTACCTACTGTTTCAGTCCAGTTTCACAATTACTGTATTACTCATCTGATTAGATCTGTGTTGTATTTTTATGTTAAAAGGACACAAAAATACAAGAGAGCCTGAAGTAACCACTGAAGTTACTATTTAGAATTTCCAGGTCGGAAATCCTACTTTTATCTTTTCTTAATCAAGCCAAATGTCCATTGCCAAATGCATTTTACTTAAGCTAACTGCTATACAGTACAATCTAAGATGTATCATGCACTTTTTTTTTTTTTTTTTTTTTACTTTATTGGGGGGAAGGATATCTTTTGTTGAGTTATAACAACAGATAACATAAAATCAATCTTTTCTGTCCATGTAGTGCCCTCAGTTTGACTGGGATAGAGTTAAATTTTTTCATAGTATCTTGTATGAGGCTATGTTTTTAATTTGTTTTCAAAAGTGTTGATAGCACAGAGATGTTTTAGTGACAACTTAGCAGTGTTTACACACAGTCAGTCTTTTTTGCTTATCACACTGCCCCACCAGCGAGTAGGCTGGGGGGTGCACAAGGAGTTGGGAGAGGATGCAGCTGGGACAGCTGACCCTGACTGACTAAATGACATGCTCAGTAATAAAAGCTACACGCAAGAAGGAGGAAGAGATGATATTCAGACTTACACCATTTGTCTTCCCAAGTAACTGTTTTGCATGATGGAGCCCTGCTTTCCTAGAAAGAGATGAACTTCTGTCTGATGATGGGAAGTAGTGAATGAATTCCTTGTTTTATTTTGCTTGTACACATGGCTTTTTCTTTACCTATTAAAATGGCTTTATATCAACCCACAAGTTTTTGTACTTTTATCCTTCTGATTCTTTCTCCCATTCCACTCAGTGGGAGTGAATGAGAGGCTGCATGGGGATGTATTTCCTACCAGAGTTAAACCTTGACATCTAGTCATGGCATTTAGCCAACCTTTAATGCAACAAACCTGAAAATCAAATGCACATAAACTAATGCACTTGCCATGAAAAGTTAGGTGATCAGTTTATTTTTGATCCTGAAGAAATATCAGCATAAATGATTTCTTAATAACAATTCAGTATTAAAGTTATAAGGCTTCAAATATAAAGGGCATATTCTTGAATAAGAAGCAGTGATACATCTAAACTGTCCCTATATATAAAAAAGAGTTCTTTGTATGAGTATTAGTGTAACATATTGGTTTTGCTAAATTGAGATCCTGTGTAGCAAAAGCATAACTTCTATTTATGGTTGAATTCAAAAGTCTAGCTTTGGTAGTCTAACAGATGTACCTTATGATGTAATTTTCCTTTAAATTGCTACTGCTTGTAGATGTGTTTGCTGTGACCAAGTGACCAGTTGCAATTTTGTCTTTATAAATGCTAGAATTGATTTCTGTCACCTTGAAGACCTTGTTGTGAAAATCAAGAACATATCCTTGACCCTAAAGTGCAGCTGCAGCAACAGCAGACAATATAGGATATGAATTTGTTTGTGATCAAGTATGTCGATGTGAGCAAAATCTGATAAACTGATTCTCTCACAACTACACATATACTGCTTTTCCTGACTAGTATGTAGTGGAAAGGCATAGCTATGTTTACTGACGAGTAGAAAGCTCAGTGTATTACCTACAGAATATATAGCACACAACATAAGGTTGATAACCATTACTTGGTTAGATAAAACATTACCCTTTGTTGCTTTCTAATAACCCAACTATAATTACATTTCAGAAAATAGTATTGTCTTTTTGTTTAATCTGCATTTCAGGTACTTTCAATATTCATGCCTTGTACAAATCTACGGAACATATGTATGCCTTGTCCTTAAATAAACTAATAATATATCCACCCTTAGTGTCTGAATCAAATATTTATGGGGTAATAAAGTTCATATTGCAAATAACAGTCAAGCATGGAAAAAAATATATCTGATGTACAGAATCTATGCCTGTTCTTCCAGTAAATATGAGTAAAATACTTCTAATGAGGCAATAAAATAGATTGTGAAATTCATATGTTATCTTCTTTGATTCATTTATTACCACCAGTTGGAATTGAATACAGTGTAAAATCTGTCCCACCATTTTCCTTAAACACATTTCCTGGTGATGAAAAACATTTTCTTTCCTGCTGTTATTTTGTAACAGGGAAGTACTATATTAAAGAATAAAACCTTTCATTCTCACTATTACATTGATCACATACAAAATCCAAATCTGTGGATAGAAGAAATTTCTGCTACCTCAAAATGAGTTCACTGGTGCAACAGGAAATAAAATGAAGTGCAAGTAGAAAAGCACCAGCTGTTCAAGAAGAATTTTGTGTTGCAGCTCACATGGCACATGTCATTTGCTCATGAAGATGAAGGCAATTTTTTTTTGTTGTTTTCCACACCTGACAAATCAATCAGACAATGATGTAATCAGTAACAACAAAGGTTTAATGGAACCCATGGTAAACAAGACTTAATTATTGCATTCTCCCTGTAGGGGGTGCACTCTGGGCAACTAGACTATAAGGCAGATTAATTTTGCCTCTTTTTATTTTTTGTGTCCCTGTAGAGATCTCTATAGCAACTGAATTAAATTTTATGTGGTGGTAATAGCTATAGACTTTTATAAATTAACAGTGCTGCAAAATTGGACTATGGTTTGTCTGAAAATAGAACAGCCTTTCTCAATACACAGAGAGTATTGAAATAAGAGTAGTAAAGATACATAGACAGTATAAATTTAAAGCACATGAAATTTAACTACTGCATTTGTCTTCCAAACTAATTCTGAATATAAAGCTACATAAGTACTTTTACCATTGTCCTGATTTCTCTGCAAAGGATTGTACTGTTCTTTTAAAATATAGAATGATGTATTCTGCAAGTATACAATTCCATTGTATATGCACATGACCGAAAAGTGGCTATAGAGCAAAAAAGCTACTCATTACAGTTTGACCCATGTTGTATAAAAGTTTAAGTTTAGCATGTTAATCTCAGTAGAATTATAAAAATCAAAGGTGCTATACCTGCTCTAACTCTTTAAAGCCATTTAACCTTTAGGCATGGATATTTTGTTGTGCTTATGATATAACTGCCGTAAGAGTTGGTATTGCAAAAGGATTTATGAAGGACTTACATAAGTTATGTTTTAGTTTCTTAAGAACTTCAAGGTTCTCATTGAAGTACTTCATAAGAGGATGACAGATAAGTACCTTCCCTTTCATCGTGAAGTTTCTTATAGGCCTAAAATTCCATTTATGTGAAAGTTAAAAACACTTTGATATTAACTGTTAAATGTAAACAATTGGGATTCCTCCCTGTTCACAATCAGAGTAAAATCAGTTTCCTATAGGGAAATTTTAAAGTTGACTTCAATAATAATAAGAATTAAAACTATGAAATTGGGATGACTAAAAAAAAAATTGGCAGTTCAGATGGTTGTATGGAAAATAAATGTATCTATTATATTTTTTAATGAGTTATGAGAATTTAATATAAATTATAGTGAAGATGCAGTATAATTAGATACTGTAATGCATGTATGTCATTTAGTGTTCCTGAACATTTAAATAAAGAGACTAGAACATTATGAGAGTGGTAAATATTAAATAGGGTGAAAATCAACTCACCATTGGTGTCAAAACTGGGATCATCCATTGATAATATGCATAGAAGGTATTGATTCTGGTCCAGATTCTGATCCTGTACTAGTATCAGTGATATGCAAGACAGAACACAATTTTTAACAATCAGATTTGAAAAGAACCATGAAAGAGTACAAATAAAGAATAGGACTGCTAGCTAATAATAGGGTAAGCAATTGTTAAACCAATAATCAATACCAATTAATGAGGCCAAATCTTAAATCATACACTGAGACTGAGAATATAAACTGATGAGTACTGTGGCAAATGATCTAACACACCTCTAAAACTCACAAATAAAGAATATGAAGTAAGAGTTAAGAAGTTACAATGATAGCTGATCACACTTCCATTTTTAAACCTAAAAGTCTGTTTCACCAACATCTGGAATGAAATATTCTGTAACAAGTATCCTGTCATTTCAGACTAACAGAATCAGGTATAGTAAGGTCCAGTGCCTGGAGGTTGACAATAGATTAGATTAGAAGTAAGAAATATTATTTTAATTGTATTAGTAATAATCTATTGTACTTCCAAGCTGTGGTGGAAAATCCATCCCTAAAAATGTGTACTTTCCTGGAAAAGGTGCTGTAGTTCAGAATTAGATTAATTCAAAGAATTCCTGTGACTTGCATTATGTTGGTCAGGCTAGATAATCAGTGCCTCCTTAAGGCTTTATAATCTGTGGATCTGTTTATTATAACAGGAGGCCAAACCAGACTAGAAATAACACTGGTGGAGAAAGAGTATCATGGAATTCTGATTACAGACTGTTAAATTGAATTTCTTGTCTCTCCCATAGTTTTCAAGAATCAATCCAGGTTGACAGCTGTCATCCTCAATGGGCAGCTAGGCAACACATTGCTGCTCACTCACTTCCCCCTATCACTCCAAGTAGGATGCGGGAAGCAGAAAGGAAGAATAAAAGGAAGAAAATTAGTGGGTCAGGATAAAAAAAAAGAAAAAAAGAAAAAAAGAAAAAAGTTTAATAAGTGAAGGATAAATGAAAAAAGAAGAAAACAAAACAGAAGAGATGGAAAGGTAATCACTCACTACCTTCCATTGGTAGACAGATGCCCTGCCAGTTCCTGAGCAAAAGATGTCAAATCCTCCTAAAACCCCCTTTTTCCCTTTTCTTTGAAGTGTGATGTTATACACATGGAATATTTCTTTGGTTAATTGGGGTCATCTGCCAGGCTGTGTGCCCTCCCAACTGATTGTGTCCCTCACCCAGTTTATTCACTGAGAGGGCAGAGTGAGAAACAGAGAACTGTTTGATGCTGTGCAAACACCGTTCAGCAAAAGGATAGAACACTAGTGTCTTACCAGTATTGTTGTGATCAAAAATCTAAAACATAGCACCATATAAATTTCTAAGAAGAAAATTATGTCTATCCTGACCAGTACAACAGGTAAGAGATCTGGGAGTTTTATCCACTTCCCTTGAGAGAGTTTGCAGTCCTGTCAATCAATTTGTGCACATAAATTTTGCAATTTCAAACCTAAATTATTTTCTTGAAATTTCAGGTACTATGTCCTATAATGCCTATATTACACTAATTCATTTACACACTTTATCTCTGCCACCGATACTGTGGTTTCTCATTGATTTCATTTAGGCTTTAAGATTCCTTAAAGAACATTATTAAATGTTCAATATTTCCACAGAAGGTGTAGATAGACAACTGAAATAACAAGTTAGGCCTCTATACTTGTATAGGTGAATAGCTTTCTAGACTTGACTGGATTTCTTTTGACTATTATAGAATAACAGAATCACAGAATTGTGCTGATTGGATCAAGTCCAAGTGGTAAACCAGCACTGCCAGATCACCATTGAACCATCTTCCTAAGCACCATGCCTACATGCATTTTAAATACCTTCAGAGATGGTGACTCAATCACTTCCCTGGGCAGCCTGTTCTAATGCTTTACAACTCTTTCAGTGAAGAAACTTTTCCTAATGTCCAACCTAAACTTCCCCTGGTGCATCTTGAGGCCAGTTATGTTCCTGGAATATCTTCACTGCTGAGAACATCAGCATTTTTTCCATTGCTCGACAAATTTCAATTTAACATAAAAAACTTTCAAAGAGGCTATAGTTTGACATAACCTGTCTACTAGTTGCCAGTTTTTTATTACATTTTTTTGGTTTTCATGATATTGCTTGAGTTATATTACTGCTTTCCTAACATCTCATTGATTCTTCTCATGTTGCTACCCACTTCTTGTTTTTAAGACTTAAGATCATCTTGCAACATGAAACACTGCCAATCTAGTATCTAGCACTCTATAGGGACAGAGGAATACTAGAGAGAGCCCAACAGAGGGCTACAAGGGTGATTAAGGACTGGAACATCTCTCTTATGAGGAAAGGCTGAGAGACCTGGGGTTGTTTAGTGTGGAGAAGAGAATACTGGGACCGGGTCTTATTAGTGTTTACAAATATCTCAAGTGTGCGTGTCAGGTAGAAGGGGACAGTCTCTTTTCAGTGGTGCTCTGTGATAGGATGAAGGGTAATGGTCACAAACTGGAACACAGGAAGTTCCACCTCAACATGAGGAAAAACTTTACTGTGAGAGGGGTGGAGCACTGGAACTGACTGCCCGGAGAGGTTATGGAGTCTTTTTCTCTAAATACTTCCAAAACCCATCTGGATCTGTTCCTGTGTGGCCTGCCCTGGGTGATCCTGCTCTGGCAGGGGGACTGAACTCTATGATCTTCAAAGGTGACTTCCAAACCCTACCATTCTATGATTCTGTGATTGTATGGACAGCAGGCACTAAAAATTGAAGTAACAAGGTAGTGATCAATTTATAAGATTTAATGGCAATTAATTTTGTAGTTTCCTTAAGAAGCTTGGATCTTGCTTTTAGTACTGGAAGAAAATTTAATGGGAAAAAATGCTGTGCCATTTGGACTTCATGTTTTTTAAGCAGTTTTAGATCTTAATGCTGAATTCAACTTGCCAGTCAAAATGGTTGTAATTCAGAAACCTGTAATCTTTGTTGTGGAATTTGGACTTAAAAATTCAGAAAATATTCAGAAACCCGCTGCAACTACATAAACACTTTCCTTTAGACCACGCTTCAGTGTTGTTAAAATGATTAAATAACTGAAGGATTAAATAACATGGGGAGAGGCTGAAAGATTTGTGATTATTTGGATTGTAGAAAAGAAGGCTCCAGGGATCTTGTCAATATGTGCAAAAATGTGATGGGGGAGATTAAAAAAGACCCATCCAGATCCTTCTCATTGGTGCCCACTGACAGGACAAGAGGCAATTGGTGTACATTATTTCATTCAAGTACTTGTGAGATATACTCCCACAATGTGAAGGATTGACCTCCTTGGTCAGGTTCCTCTGAAAGTATGCTCCCAAAACTCAAGTAAATCACTAGGAAACCAGAGGAAGCATTAGTTCATCATTGGTTTTCTGGTAAATATAATGGGATCCTAGTGACCTAGTTTTCATGATGACACATTTATTTTCAGACAAATTTGTTTAAATATTAATAATGTTCAGCTTACTTTCATCTAAATTTATCGTGGACTTTCAACTCAGAAAGATGGCTCTAATCTCAAAACTATTAGGTAAACGCACATTTGCTTTCTGTTGGACTGTCTCCACTATGTCTAAACACATGTAAACTTTTAATTGTCATTAAAGACTTGTCTATAACAATCAGAATTCAATACTACAGTGAGATATCTGCATTAACAGGGTTTAGCTTTACTTTTTTTGGCTTAATATTCTGTCTGTGCTCCTAACTTATCTTAAAGGTTTCAGCAAGAAGAATTCCCTTGACTATAATGTTACACTACTGTGTCCTTCTAATACAAAAGGTAGTTAGTTAAAAGCTAGTTTAGTTATTTTTAAATGATGCTCAGTTATTACTGTTAGAGATACAGTTACTGTGTAATAAGGCCACAATAATGTGTAATCTCAAGGTTCAAGTCTAACTCTTGGAAAAAGAGAATATAGTTTCAGGCCCTGAAGGCTAGCTGTTCTGCCCCATAGGTTGTTGAATAAATGATGATATCTATTCCTCCACTGGCAACTTTCATTTTGAAGACCTTCTTCCATGTGTTGTTTCATAGATGACCCAAAGAAACATTCTCTTTAAGTTTCAAATTGTGTTGCAGTTAAGCAAAACAAAAAATCGAGGGTTTAATTTCCACTGCTTTCCTAACATCTCATTGATTCTTCTCATGTTGCTACCCACCTCTTGTTTTTAAGACTTAAGATCATCTTGCAACATGAAACACTGCCAATCTAGTATCTAGCACTCTATAGGGACAGAGAAATACTAGAGAGAGCTCAACAGAGGGCTACAAGAGGGGGGAAAGTCTATTTCTTTCCCCCCAGTGTTCTTTGCTGCTGCTGAAGTGAACTATCACTAAACTATTCCAGGATTTTCATAACTATATTCATCAAATGTTAAACCAAATACATAGCTGAGGGTTTTTTTAAGGTTAAATTTAAATTGAATAACTCTGTGATGCCGGGTATTATTTATACTGTCTTGGTCAAAAAGATGTCAGAATGACACAGTTTTGTTTTTCTGTCATGTTCCACTCAGCTCAGAGGCAAGGCTAGCCTTTATCTTGGAATTAGTTAATGTATGCTTAGGGCTTTGAAAAAGAAAATAAATAGTGCTATATCTGATTGTGATACTATTTCTAATTTATTGTTATAAATACTGTTTGTATTGGTTTCATGATTATGATAATTACCATGCATAAGTCTTCCTTTATTTCTTTGTTTAATATCAACACAAATTAAATATTTTTACAGAAACCTCTTACTTTGATACTTTGCAATAATAAAGTTTAATGAAGTTTTAGAATTATATACCTGAATGGTGGATATTGTCTCATGACTGTTTAAAACTTGAAATTTAATAGCAAAAAAAAAAAAAAACTTTCTTGAAGTATTTCAACTAGATGATTGCAGGCAGTCCTTAACTGTAAAAAAAAAAAAAAAAAAAAAAGTAATGCAACAGGGGTATTTTTGTCATAATATAATCACATCCCTAAGGCTGTAAGAGATACAAGATTTAGCAGGGTATCTATAATTCCCAAGGGGGGTGATTATCTCCTGACAACTATCCACCAGATTTGCCTTGCTGCTTTTATAAGAAGTCTGTATTGTGTGAGATAATGCAGCTTAATTTCCTAGAAGATAAAGTTGGTTTGACAGCAGTTTCTGCATGTTTCACATGAAATAATCTGACATGATGAAATAATGTAACATTTAGAATGTTCTCTAGCCATTGAGAATCCTCCCCCAGTTTAGTGATCCAGTGCTGTAATAAAGATGAGCAAAGCGATATGGCCAATAACCTAAGGGTACTGGGAACTTACAGTAATATTGGGAAACATTACAGACTTTGTAGAAAATTGTAGCATTTTTATGAGCTCTTTTTTCAGAGTATTGTAATCTATGTAGATATCGACACTGTGTTTAGAAGAGTACTGGTCTACATTTAATCTAGCTTTTTGGATAACAGTGAGTGACATAACACCTCTTTACAATGCCAAATGTACTTTTTTTTTTCCTGGTCTGATTTTGAAGTCCTTTCTAAGAAGCCACTGCTAGAAAGCTTTTGATATCCAGGCTATCCATTTTAAGGTGAATTTATTGTTTCCCTGTGACTCTACATTATTGCAGATTCAGGTGATAAAAAAATGGGCAGAACAAAGGACGATGCTCACCTAGCCTAAGTAACATTAAAAGTTAGATAGTAACTAATTATCTAAACTCGTACCTTCACCACTAGTAGCGAAGAAATAAGGCTCCAGATAGTAAATCTTATTATCCTCTTATCTCAAATTTAGTAGCTACATCCCAAGACTATTTTTCCCTCAACATACAGCATTCATCTTTTAAGAAACATTTTTGTTACAATCATAATTGTGCAAATCTCCATTAAAAATAGCTTTTACTACTAGAATAAACATTCACAAAAAATAACATGATAAAACATGTTACCATCAGCTCTTCCTACACAATGATTAAATAAGGGATGATTGTAATACCTAGTATCAAAGCTCCAAACTTAATTGAAACTCTGTGTTTGAAAAACCCAAAGAAGAAAATGACCCCACCCAGCTGCTTAATTCACAATGAGAAGACAGGATAATGAAAAAAAAAAAATCACAAATTTAAAGATGGTTATATTTAAATGACAAAGAATCTACTACTTCTTTTCCAAATTGGCACTTTCAACAGAAATATTCAAAAGAATGATGGCTCCAGAATTAAAATAAAATAAAAGAAAAAAACAACCAAAACAAATTATTTGCTGACAGATGTGAATTTGTGTCTTTTTGCTGAATTTTTAGTTACAACACAAATGGGAAAATGGCTTTATTCTTATTCATACTAGCACATTATTTTCATTGGCTCAATAGACTGAACTGGGTTGGATGTGGAAGTTAGAAATAACTTTGGATAATATTATTTGGAATCAGTGAAGGGACTATTAGAATATTGGATTCTTGAAAAGCTACAGTGAGAGAATAATTCTAAAAAAATGTGAATACTTGTTGACTATTTAAAATGGACTTGCTTTGGCTAGCTTCATGCCTCTCCTGTCTTTTTTTTACATAGCTGTTCATGACAATTGAGTTTTACATATAAAAGTTATCAGAGGAAGTAAACTCAGTCCCATGTGCAAGTAATATTGGTGGAAATACTGTATTTTATTCAGTTAGAGAATACAAACTGTAGTGTACAACTTATATGAACAATTATATCTAAAAATAACATAGCTAGAAAAAGGAGTATAAAGGAATACATCACCAAGAATGGCTGATGGGGAATGAAGCAGTGATCACTTTAGAGTAATATTGAGCAAATGAAGTTGAGGGAACACACCATGATGTCCTTGCCTTAAAAAAGGAGAAAATCAAAAGGTGGAAGACTAAATCCTAAAAAATATTGCTACAAATTGTCCATTTAATTATTAACAATTAATAATTAAATTAACTTCTTACTTGAAAAAGGTCAGAATTATTCATTCCTAACATTCAGTCCCATGAGCTGATAACAAGAGATAATTTTATATAACTGAGCTTATTAAGTCAGTTTATCAGCCTTGAGATACAATGGGTTGAGAAAAAAAAAACCCAAAACATACACACATGAAAAAAAAACCCACAACAACAAAAAACCCACAACAACAAAAAACCCACAACAACAACAATGAACATAACAAAACAAACAAAAACCCCAAACAAACAAACAAAACCCAAGGTGATTTTAAAATCCATGAAAGTACTGGAAACTTCATGGGCTCATGGACTGGACACTTTTTATTGCATGCAATGCAGAATCCTTCATATATGTGTGTTGAGTCCAACACTGCAGGCTTTCCTCCACACATGCAGATCAGCCATGCAAGATACATTACTTTCAATTAGTACAAACATTTTAAATACAGTTAATTCACTTTCAGGCCTTGTTTCAAACCAAATCCCACATAAACATACCTCAGACTAGCATAAGACATGTAATTGAAAGATATAATGGTAGAAATACTAAGAAAAAATCATAGGATTCAATAGTTTTAAGTCAGAAAATGAAAATGTCCTTCAGGGAACTTTGTATCATGAAGCTACCAGTGTTTCTGAGAATACTAAAAGACCCTGAAGTTAAGGAGTCATCTTTAGCTGGATTCCAACAGATTCAAAAATGATGGATCTCTAAGAGGCCAAACTCCTTCCTTGCTTTCTGAGAAACTGAAACCAGATGCATGATTGATAAATGTATTTTTCAGTGAATTTGTTATTTTATTAAAGTTAAGCTTTTCAAAAGACATAACCCTGACCATGAAGAACTAAAGCAATATTAACCTATTTGTAGTTCAGATGGAGACAAAGTAGGAACTGCCTTCAATTCCTACAGCATCCTGGATAATTAATGAAGTATTTACATCTTTCTCTCCTAAGCCTTTGTCATTGTTTGACAGCATTATTTATATAAGCTTATTTCCCCAAACAATATTCCTTATATCTTCAGAAAATATGATTTCCAAGGCAAGGTGAAAACATGTAAAATTGTACTGTTGAAAGACAAAGACTGGAGATACAAATACATGAAATGCAACACCAGAGAGGAAGACAGCATGTTCCTCATGTCCACTATTATGACAAAGAAGACTTAGATTAACTGTCAGAAAAGTTTCCAATTAATTTAATTTGTCAAGGTAGTGTTTTAAGTCTTCACCTTTGGAAGACTTCAAGAAAACACTGAACAGTCATTTGCTAGGGTTATATATGAATGTTCCAGCCTGGTGTAATGTGGTGAATTAGATCTGGATGCCACTTCTGTTTCCAATTTTATTATTACAACTTCTTTATTACAAATATATTTTAAAAGTACAAACAATTCAATATAATTAATTTCTGTGTTTCGTCAGCGAGAAGTGCTATACCGCAAGAACAAAATAATTAGTAAACTGAAAGAAATCCTTTGCACAGAATCAGAAATGTAATGTGATTAATAAAGTGTCTTGGGACGCCTCTAGAGTTGGGTCAGGTACTCAACCTTCAACTCACTCAGACTTGTATTGTGCAAGACTCATATAGCTCTTAAATATTTAGATGACAGGGACTGTAGTTATTGATAAGGTAGGAAATCTGGATGGAATTTAACCATTTTTAATTTGTACCCATTGCTGGCTCCTGTTCAACTTGCTGTCCAGCAGAACCCCAGCTCCTTTATTGAAAACCTGTTTTTCTACATAGTTATAGGAGTTATATTGCTACAGCAAAATAGATGGTTTTTTATATATATACACAGACATATGTATGTAAATATACATATAGTTGTATGTGTATTACATATAGTTACATATACAGCTATATTTACATAGTTACATAGTTATTCTAGAAAGCATATTCTATGCATATATATCAAACTGTCTTCGGTGACATTTTGCACATTGTTTATTAAGGATGATTTCTGCCCATCTTAATATAGCTGTCTAATTTCTATCCTATTCTAAAGATGCCTAGTTAGACAGTCCTTTTAAAAGAAAGACATAATTTCACCATGCAAGCAAAAGAAAACAAGTAAGAGTGCCTCTATAGATGGAAACGTGTTTTCCACCTTAGAAGCCATGATACTTGACAGGCATTCTACATTAAATTAGTACTTTGGTATAATATTGAGAGCTTTAAAATACTTTATAGATACAGTAAGTATATTAACCACAGCTGTCTACATACAGTCTGGACATACTAGACAGGGAAGTGGTCTCTCATGTTGTAAGAAGCATGTTTTCTTGATTGACTGTTTTGATCAAGAGGTGTTGTGAACAAAAATGCTTCTAATTTCTTTGTTCAATTATAAAGAAAACAGCACGTGTTAAGTGTGGTCAAGTCTGTGAGGAAAAACATCATGCTGCAGTTGAACTGACTGCTAGTTACACAGTATGCAAAGTACCAATTCTGCTGCCCCATGGTCAGACTTCTCTAAAAATAGTCAGTGTATCACATAAACTATTGTGATACATTTTGTAGAAATGTTGGGGGGGTTTTTTAGACATTCACAAAATTCTCAGGTCTGAAAATTCTGAAATTTGTAGTGTAAGTTATTTTTAATGTTAGTTTGTTAATGTTAGGTGTTGTTTGGGTTTTTTTTTTTTGAGTTTGATTTGCTTTGGTTTGGTTTGGTGTGTGTGTGTTTTGTTGTTGTTGTTGTTGTTGGGTGGTTTTTTACGTATTTTGCATTGTAGATGTACAGGCAACAATGAAATCTACAGAAATGTTTCTGATTCAAAAGCTTTTGCATCATTAAGAAATTTCCAAATATGAAAACAAAAACAACACAAGAAACAAACCCCAACCTTTTAAACTTCTTTAGAAGATATTCTTTAAGTCTTGTATAAATTCATTTCTAAATTCTATAAATTCATCACTAGCACCTAGACTGCATTGGTCCTTTCAGAATGGTTGCAGATGAAATGTTCATTTGGCTTAAAGGTAGCCCAGAAACACATTTCAGTAGTCCTTCCCCCCCACCGCCTTAGTCCTTTCCTGTATATTCATTTCTTTGTCTGTCCCTTTCCTCTAGCACTAGTACAATTTTTGTTCCTATATTTTGTCATTCTCCTGTCATAATTTTTGTTCATCCTGCTTTGACTTGTATGGCTGTATTTAAGGCATTTATTATCTTTCTAATTAGAGAAGTAGTATATTACAATAACAATATTGTAATACCGATATTACAATGTATAGCTTGTTCCTGTAATTTCTATCTGTCAAAACTATGAACAAAATAGTGTGGGTATGAGAAGAAAGCAGTAAAAATAACAATGAACTGTGAATGCATGTTATCCTGACCTGATTTCTTGTGGTGAAGTTTTAGATTTTTAAAATATGTTTTATAGCATTATGTTGAGATTTAAGAATGCATTACATATTTCATTCCTACCTTTCAGCACTCAGGGATGACAGATTAGCAGAAAAAGCATTTGACATCTATCACTGAGGAAACACATTCAGACAATGCATATACTTAACCTTCATGCATCTATGTTAAGGACAAAATCTGTCCTTCATTGGTTCACAAAATCTGGAAATATCATAGGTAAGACCATATATATTTGTCATAATGGTTAGAAAAAATTACTTTATATACATTTGAAGGGTAGTGCCATACTGAAATTGTAGAAACTATGTGTGTGTATATTAAATAGGTGTGTATATGTGTTGGTATCTGCCTTATCATGCTTTAAAAGAGACTATGGAGTGTAACAGCTCTGAAAGTATTTCAGCCAGACCAAAGACAACATATGCTTTCTAATACACTGTCTAAAATGTGTGAGTTAACATATATATGTTTGTGGTTCAGGCCTGATTCTACATCCAGTCAAGTCAATGAGAATTTAGCCACTAATTTCAAATGGATTTGGACTGATCTCAGCATCAGATTATGAAAATAAATAATGAAAAAATATTCCTGATTTTTTTAAACTATTCAAACACAGTTCACTTAGTGTGACCCTGTAAAACTCACAGCAGTATCAAAAAAAAGAAAAAAAAGAAAAGAAAAAAAAAAAAAAAAAGCAAAAAATTAATTAGATGTGTAATTAGATGCCAAATTAATCCACCTGGACCAATTAACCCAGAAAAGCCTCCCAGGCTCAGTAATACAATGTCAACAGAAAATCAGAAAGGAGGAAAGGTTTTGAGTGAAGAAAACTTCTTAAGAAAATCAGAACGGAATTACAGATGATTAAAAAAAGTCTGGAATCAAAGAGATCTTGCAGGCAAGTTTGCATCAGAGTGCAAGATAATAATACAAATCATTCTATGATACTTGTAATTCACTGATGCACTGAATAAAAGTTGGCAAATCACTGTAACTCTTGAAATATTTGCTACTTACATGGTTCTTGTTCTGTTTTTGTTGGTTTTGTTGGATGGTGGGGTTTTTTTGGAGGAGATAGGAAACATGATTTCCGCTATATTTTCTGACATTTTAATTGTCTAAAATTAGCTGAGACACCTATATCTATGAACAACTACAATGCTGCTCTGCTGAAGCACAGGAGAGAATATGTTTGCTGACTAGAACAAGAACTGTCTATTTATAATGAAGTGTGGACTTCTGTTGCTTACTGGGATCCCATCTACTTGCAGTTTTTAGCTATTGAAGTGATGAAAAAATATAAACATACAAAATCAGAAACTCGTATTTTCCTTGAAGAAACTTAAAACATGGTTACCTTCTTGTATTTGTAAAAACAGCATCTGAAGTAATTTATAAATTAGCCACCAGAGAACCAAATTCTGTGTAGGGAAGCAGAACAAGCACAGGACAAATTATCCAGACCAGTTATGGAGTAGAACATGGAGCATGTGCAGAAACTGGAAGTAACATATCTAGGTTAATGCTGCAAAACTGTTAATGCTTAAACTGAATGGATTATAATTTCAGTTCTCTTCCTTCTTTCTTTTTTTTTTTTGTTTCCCTTTTCCTTTCTTTTTTCTCACTTTTTTTTCTCTTTCCAAAAGGATCCCTAGTATTTGTGTACTATAGACTTTATATATTTGTCATCAGCAACTTCACACTTCATGTTGTTCACACTGTTTGCTGACAACATCCATTCTCTTTAGTTACAAGAAGTAAATGATGAATACTGTAATTTTTTTTAAATACATTCCATATTAAGAATATTAAACTATTGGGGGATTTTGTCCATTATAAGCTAGAATAGAGATAGACAGTGAAACTGGAAGAGTAGATTCTTAATATACATAAATAATAATAACATTACCGGTATAATTAGTGTTTTTATGAATATACAGTGCAAGTATAGGAACAAATGTCTTGCTTTTCTTACAGAAGTAATATGACAAATTAAAACCTATACACATATGTCTCCAGAAAATACCTTTAGAGCCAGATCTACTTTAAGAAGTTGTTAAGTTTTTCAGGAATTCACGCCTGTGCATTTTTTAACTCCATTAACAGAATTAGTGATTTGCAATTGAATTAAGTTTCAGAATGTTTGAACTCCTTTTCTGATGGAAAAGTGTATGTAAAATTTTGTTCTATATT